>JAABKK020001277.1:0-29964 GCA_011634745.2 Catotricha subobsoleta
AATTTAATTCGTTTGCCTTATATTTTGATTTATTTTTCGATTACCCAAATTAATTCCCGTGCGAAAGGGTTAATGATCTAATCTGAGTTTGAACTAAAACGGAAATTTTTCAAACTTAAAAATCCATATTGGAATAGGAGAAACATATAAATCTTATAAGAAAAATATTCAAAAAATCCCTTTATACATAAGTGTTCATTAATCGTCTACGCTAATTAATACTGAATAAGTTAATATGACTTTTTTTTTGTAAACGCAGGTATTTTAATTAGTAACGTACTTCATTGAGAGACCATCTATCATAAATAATATTAACAATTAACAATTAACAATTAACAAATGTCCCTAGAATCACACGTAACTAATAAAATAGGTAAATTTTTGATTGTATTCAACTATCTTAAATTTTATTAGTTTGACTCTTTCTTTCTTTCTTTTTTTTGTAATGTTTCAAAGAATATATTGTTTAGAATTTAATGACCATTATACAATAAATATCGAGATAAATATATTTATTTATTTTATTGAAATCAAATGCTTCTTTCTCTAAAATGTATAGTGTACAGTACACGTATGGTTTTGGTCCCACCAATTCTAAAACTCTTATGGTTCATTGTTTTAAATAAAAGTTATCTCGCCCAATAATGAATTAGTATCAATGAATAAAGTGTGTGAAACTAATTGAAGCTCGTATCGGATTCTTATTAGAAAACATTTCAAAGATTATACATATCATGTCATGTCAAATAATAATACGGTTTAACCTGTCTGCTGAGTGCTATTCCTACGTAAATAAAATAAAATAAAAATCGGATTGAAATAATAAACAATTTTTTTTTTAAATTTTTTTTTTTTATTTTTTTCATTTTAAAAACACACAATATTAAAACTAAAACACAAGAAAAATATTTTTAAAACATTAAGACACAAAAAGAGATCAATTCGAATGAAATTAATTTAAATTGTACAATAAAAGTATATTTTAAATGTCAATTAAATTAAAAAAAAAATTATAATTTAAATGAGTAAAATTATCTCAGTCGAATGAGCTTACAAAAAAAAAAAGTGGCTTAAAGCTATTTCTTAAAAATCTTAATTCTAAATGAAAAAGTTCTAAATTCTAGTTATACAAATTTAAAAAAAAAATCTCACTGGGATAGTTGTCCATAGTTGGTGAGGAAGTCTTAATTTACAAAATTCTGACCAATCGTTTCTTAAGTTTACTTAAAGCTATAAAATGTTGAATATTCTTGGAAGTTAAAGAAAAAGAAATAATTTTTCAAGTTTTCTTTGCAAATTTTTTTTTTTTTTTTTGTTTATGAATGATGACACAAATAAATTTAGATTTTTTTTTCCCCATTATCCCATTTTAATCTATTAAAATTATTTAAATAAAAAAGAATTGTTAAACTTAACAAATATAAATCACAGGTAATGAAAATATACTTAAATTTTTGCTATAATTAAATCTCCTTTTTAATTATCACTATAACGCTCATAAAGTTCTTTCTCTCTCGAAATGTATTATAGTTAAATTTGAATAAGGCCCAATAATAATGGAAGACAAATAGTGAAATATCGTTGAATAAATGTTTACAAATTTTTCCTTATTTCTCTATATGGAAAAATTTGAAAACAAACATTATACCCAACGATATACAAAAATTAACAAGTTTAAATATTTCTAAAATGATGGCCGAACAAAACTTTTTAAAAGAAGAGAATTGCACACGAATTAATAGGTTTTTGTTTTTTTTCTTTAAAAAGTTCTATAAATTTACTAAACATTTTAACATGAATTAGAAATTTGTTTTGTCAATAAACTAAACATTTAAATGTTGTGAAATCATAACAATGTCTATATAAATTCTTACTTAAAACCTATAGTCTTGGAAGACATACCGACATAATCACATATATATTTGTTTAATCCTAAATCACATTTTTTTTTTTTAAGAAATAAAAAAAAATTACTAAAATTATAATTATACTCTCCAGTTATAACTAATGAAACTTAATTCATTAAACTTAAGGTACGATTTCATCTAATTCTACAAATTAAAATTGACACTAATCGGCCTATTTTTGTTTTCTCATACAAATATCTCAAATAAAATGATTTAAGAAGTGAAATTTTCCATTTTAATTAATTAATATTTTAAATTATGATTTCTTAAACAAATTATAAGATAAATCGATGTTGAGAAAAACAAAAGCTAATAACTACAAAATTTTGTTTTGTTTTTTTTTTTTTTTGAAACTATTACCTAAATCACAGAAATTTTATAAACCTAAACAAAAAATTAAGACAAAGCCAGAGTTTTATAAAGGCTATACATTATTTTAAAATCTTGTTTAAATGTTAGTCTGAACTCGTTTTAATTGAACTAATCATTTATATCTCTTTTGATAATATTTTTATGATTTTTAATTAAAAATTACAGTTCATGCTACAAATCACAAGTAAAATAACATATAACATATTATCATAAAATTTACTTTGCCAAAATTATATACTATTATTGCACATGAAAATTATTATCCATAAACTTTCTATGTATGTATTGTATTATAATTTGTGATCAATTTGCTATTTGATTTTTTCTTATATGATATTATATATGGCAGTCATACACGTTCACACATTCACGATTGCATTTATTAAATGGGAGTTTAAATAAAAAATAAGTTACGAGAAAATATTTTAAATAATTAATTATAACAAGTTAATTAATTGGTGATATTGATCTTTATTAATGTTGTCACGATCATAAAGTGCGCGTTTCCATTGAATTTTCAATTCATTAAATATTGTATTGTTGTTGTTGGTTATTTTGGAGAAATTTTTACACATTTTAAGATCTTTCTAGATGTTTTTTTTTTGTTTGATGTGTGATTGAATTGAAGGTAATTTAATAAATTTTGAATGGAATATTGATAATTATTAGTTATATGTAATATGATCAGAATTATTATTAAAGTTTTACGTGAAAATTTTCAATTCAGCATGGAATTATAAAAACTATCGAAATATAAATTTAAATTTAAATGAATATGAAATTATTTCAAAACGCAACATATGCATGAGTGATCGTGTAATGCAATTATTATCTTTTCTAAAACCAAAAATGATCACAAATTAAATATTTCTAAATCTAAAACGTAAATCTATATTGCAATTGAACCCGTTTCTCCTAAATTATAAAATTTTAAAGCTGTATCCGTAAATTTCATTCGAATAAAATAATTACCGGAAAGTTCTATGATATCGCACATAGAACTGGAATTATTTAAACGATAAATTAACATTTGAATAAATTCATTATTTTTTTTTTTAATCCTTTTTTAATTTAAATCAATAAATAGATTAAAATGTGCGAAGTAGTATCTAAAACTTTATTTGTGTCATTCATTTTCTTGGATTTAATTAAAATTATAGAAAATTAACTTATAAATCTATTTAAAGCTTTATGTATTTTAATGTTGGTTAATATTAATTATTGAATTAAAGCATTTACTACCAAAATCAAAATATTTGTAAATTAATTAACTTATTCACAACTTTGTTATTTATATATTTCATATAAATTTTTTTTTTTAAAAAAATTAATCTAAATTGAATGTAAAAAAAGAAACTTAAAAATTATTAATTGAAAATCTTACGTTTAGTAAATTTAAAAAAAAAAAAAAATATATATACGAAAATGTATTATTAGAAAAAATGTTGGAAAAACGAAAATCATAAGTACTTAAAAGCTAGTATCATAATAACCAAAATTAGTGTATACCTCCATTGCCTCATTTTCTAAATTCTCACAGTCCTCAAAGCTAAGTTGAATGTCACGATGATTAAATTGATAGTTTGTTGATGGCGTTGGTGATGCCATCTGCATATCATAGCATGAACATTGCCCCCGATGTGAAACATTTAAATTAACGCCATAATACAATTCATCATCATTAAATGGTTTGTATGATGATTCACAATCACTGTTGTTGTAGTTTTTCTGTTCAATCGTCTCAAAAGTTTTTGACATTAGCGTGTTAATTTCATCATGAATGTTATTTTGTGATATTTCACAGCTCATTGATGCTATTAAAGGCATTTTTGTCGGTGTTGTGTCAACGGTACCACATTTATTTATTTGTGATGTTTTGAATGTTCGATAGGTTGATGATAATGATTTTATATCATTTTCGGCTGCATTGAGCAATTCTTCAAATTTTTGCCAGTATTTATTTAGATTAACTTTTGCTTTCGACACAATTTTCTTCGTTAATTTAGGTTTTAACGGCTGAAAAATTAAAAAAAAAATATATAATTAGATTCATTTTATATTTAGTAATTATTAAATTTGATTTTCTGATTTCAAATAAATTGTAACTATAAATTCACAAAATAAGATTTCAAATTAAATATTTATTATGCTTTATAATTTTATAAAATTCTTACCTTTTTGAATAACTGGGCCCAATTATAATTTTGCTGTTTCAAATTCACCTCCTTCTCTTTATTTACTAAATTTTCTCGTACATTACACATTTTCA
The DNA here is from genome assembly GCA_011634745.2 of Catotricha subobsoleta. NCBI lineage: Eukaryota > Metazoa > Arthropoda > Insecta > Diptera > Cecidomyiidae > Catotricha > Catotricha subobsoleta. The sequence continues at coordinate 4,549 of JAABKK020001277.1, forward strand.
CTTTTTACTACAATTTTAAACACAACAAAATATTTCACAAAATGATAAAAAATTCAAGGCAAATATTTAATAGCGTAATACAATAACTTGTTTATCTCGGCTCTAATTCTTCTCTTCCTTTTGTGCAACCCATAACCATTATTTCTTAACTGGATACGTTCTGTGTAATATATAATTTTTAATGCTTTCTAAATGATTACGTTCTTGTTAAGTATGGTAACAGGTTAGTGGTTAAAATGAATCACTGTTGAAATGTTTGAGGGCTTATATACGAAAAATTCCATTGCACTTGCTCCGCCCTTACCTTTTCTGATCCTATCCCTTCCCTTGTAAAACAAATGCTACGTTTTTCATTTAATATTTTCTGCTTTGTATCATTTTACCATACATATCGGAACTTACATTCGTTTATACCGAAACATTAGATACACAAAAACGAAAAAGCACGTGGGTGAAGTGCATTTTATTGTCGTTGCTAAGCAATGCATTTTTTACCTACCCAACACAAATATACGTTAATCCTCTGTGTACTAAGTACTATATTCTTTCAATGCACCGTATACGCTATTCAAAATACATTGTGGAATACTTATGCAGTTGGGATTTGTATATTCTGTATATACAAATACATATTGAAATGGTCAGTGTGTGATCAAAATTGTACGGTGTTAGAAGCATAGCAGATAGTATTTTTATTTTTTTGATCGTGCGTTGTGTATATGGAATAGAATGAAATGGGAAAAGTGTGAATTGCTCATGCACAACGTGAGCCAAGAACGTGGCTTTTTTTCTGTATGATTATCATTTCTATAAAATTGTATGTACAACTGTACGCACCGCACCGCACCATACAAATTACTGATACATTTTTTTTTTTTTTTTTTTATTTAAAATTTTATTTAACACCTACAAGTTTTCTATAATTAAAAAGACACTATGATAGTATTTCACATGGTTTTGTTCCGTTTACACCCTAGATTTGAGGTATTTGTATTTTTTTAGTTTGGCAACCTGAGTTTCTATCTACGTCTATCTCAGAATAAACTTATATTAAATTTTAAAAAAAATATTTTTTTTTTAGTTAAATATTACTATTCTAGAAATTACTGAGATATTTTGTTGAATTAATAAATAATTTACCGTCTCTTAAAATAAAATGACACTTAGTAAAAATCTTATATAGATGTAGCGGAATGAAATATATAAAGGGTTTATTTTGGGTATCTCTACTATATCTAAATAAGATTCCTGATGAATATTAGATGTTATACATATTATTAATTCTTTAGCTTTAATTTCAAATTTTCCGAAATTTTTCATAAATATTTTAAGCTCAACTAAAATATCATAAAATTTCAAATACTGACTTAAACTTCACAATGTAGCAGAAACAACTTCAAGCTTTTTAATGCTACCAAATTCACATCCAGTTCCATATCAAATAAACATACACCAAATCATTAGAAACATCGCATTTCAATAAATATTCGTCTCCATTTCAATAAAAATGTATAATAATTCAAAATAAACCACATATCATCTTCAGCAACGTATCATCCAAAAACAAAAAAGCACAAAGTAAAATATCGCTTTCTTAGTTAATGTCGCCGGTTTTGTTTTGGTTTTATACTTACACGCTCAGCATTAATATATTGACCAAATCCAACATAAACAGAAAACTCTGCACCTCACGTCGTAAGTGTGCATCGCACAAGTCCTATATTATTTTGTTGTTGTTATCATACTTTATTATTATCGTTCTTTCGTTTGTTGTTTAAAGCTACCGTTTTTTTTTTTTTTTAAATATAAATAAGACGACGAAGATGAAACATTTAAATTAAAATTGGATGTGTGTGTGTTGCATATTTGCAATAAGTACTTATATGGATTGCATTCATCTTATGCGGATTTATATTTTTTTTTATTCTTCTGTTTTTCTTACTTTTAATCTTCCCTCTATAATCAATGTTTATGACTCGCCGTTTGTATGGACAACAATTATTATAATAATCTTCATTCTAAATGCTTATTTTATTTTTCATTAATTTGCTTATGTTTATAATTATATAATGATAATAATAATAATAATAATGTTTTAATGATATTATATTGTAATACAAAACAAATCATTGACTTTAACCAATAGAGTGGTTCGTTTCAAAAAAGTTTCGATTTTGTTAGCTCCAAAATCATTTTTAAGTTTGACTAAGCCCCAAGTATTTAATTAATTTTACATTTGACTACCGTGTATAAGTACATACTTAGAATTGCTTTCCTTTGGTTTTTTGTATTTTTTTCATATTCTGAGCTCGATAACTTTTAAACACATTTACAAAAACTCAGATATTTTACTAATAAAAAAAAAAAGCAAAAAAATTTTCGGAGCTAGCCGAAAATCGAAAAACGCTTATTAATATCAAGAACACGTAATTTGATGAAATAAAAAATTATAATTCATTTATTTTGCTTAATCTACTTTTGATATACTAGAATATCTCACTAGTCTGGAACTATAATTTTAAAAGCTACAATTTTGACATATATCCTTCCTTTGTCAACCTTTACATATCACAAACCCAAAAAACAAATCAATTAATAAAATACAGCGAAAAATATTGATCTATTAAATTAAAAATGATCATCGTAATGAAATCGTAATAAAATTTAAAGTAAGAAGAAGAGTAAACAAAAATAACTTGAGTAATTTAATTTTTACTAAATACTAATAATACTTAAATACGATAGAACTTGAGACAAATAATGCATTATAGTTTGGATGTCGCAAAACAGATTAACAAAATTAAAAATTATAAATTGCTTAGCGATTATTATTTAATATAAAACATAAATTTAATAATTTGTTGAATTAAATAACACCATGATTATTTCAATTAATTTTAAGTAGAAGAATCAATAAAAAAAAAATTTAAAGAAATTATTTATCACGTCTGCGGTAGGATTATTACGAGCGTATTAACAGAACGCTATAAGGCTATTTAATAGTCGATGTCATTTATTTTGCAAATAAATTCATAAATATAAATAACTATTTAAATGTTCATAGGATTTAACATGTTTATAATTTTTTTCTTTATAATGATCAGGTTCTTACCACAAAACAGTTTCTGTATATTTTTAAGGCAATACTTTGGAACGGGTTAAAGATATTTAAAAAAAAAATTTGCTTTTATTGCAATTTTCAAATAATTAATCAATTTATTTTTTATAGAGAATGCATATATATATTTATAAGCTTGAGCACATAACTCCAATTTCAAAATACCAAACAAAAAATTTCCCCAATATCTTTACGTCTTTACAATGCAATTTGACCTCGAGAATTTATTGTATTATCTTCATGTCAATCAGGTGCACCATACATAAAAAGTACCTACTCTTCATACATATACATTGTAAATAATTCATATCGTCTTTCGTATACCGGCTTCATCGTATCGTCATAATCTGAGAATGTTTATGTTGTGCATTTATTTATATAGCAAAGGAATGAGGTAAAGATGTCAGGTGTGTGTGACCTTAAAAGAAAATATGGGTTTTTTAACCCCTTTTTCATGTGAAATATTGTTGTATAGAATTTTTAACCCTTTAACCTGTCTGTACGTTTTGATTTAACAATAAAATTATAAATGAAGAGTTTTTTTTGTTTGTGTGTAAGAATATTAACAGAAACAGTTTTTTTTTTTTTATTATTGTATTTATTTATTTTTTTATTCATTCTTGTTTTAAATTAATTGGTGGTTTATAATAGATACAACAGAAGAATATTGTAATTAGATTATTGATTACACTCAATTGTTTATTCGCTATTATTGACCCACAAAATAAAAACTTAATTGAATACTACCTACACAAATATTTCTTGTTGATAATTTATAATCTTCGTTGGGGCTTAATTATAGATTACACTTTGATGATGGCTTTTCAATTTGGTCAAATATACGGAAATTAAAACTAAACATTGATTAATTTGAATTATTTTACCTATCTTTAACTAGAACGTCCATATCCAAAATTATAATTGTTAAAATGTCTTTTATTTGATTAGATATTGCTAAACGTATTTGGTAACTATATATACATCTATCTATATCAGTTCCAACAGTCAGTTAGAAAATAGCTCCAATAGAGAGCAAAATAGCAGAGAATTGAATAAAAAAATATCTTACACCGAATTTATTATCAAGATGAAACCATATTTGCTCAACGTATATACAATTAATAAACAGAAAATAATAGTAATTACTATCATTTATCTATCATTTAACCATAAACATATTCATAAATTACTATTATTCGATCTTTTACGTGTTTCATGTTATGAAGAATACAATTTACAAAAACATCACCAAGAAAAGGGAAAAATAAAATGAAAATGAAATAAACAAAAAAGAAAAAAAAAATGAAAAAACGGGTGGCAGGTGCGTGCTTGCGTTGTAAACATATCCATCCTTATATTACTTATATGAGGTCCTGCTATAATATATAACCAGAACAGCATATAATAATACAAAATCTACAGACAACACACAAACATATTATTTATGAAACAAACCATAGCATAATGTAGAGGGTACCGTATGGGACCTAGGGTTAGTTATAGTTCCCACGGATTTCAAACTTATTATAACAACAACATACACAGGGCCATCGAGAACAGGAAAAAAAAAATAATAATAAAGAAATAATGTATAATACGTACACGTATGTTATTTAGATAGGTTAATACACATTTGGTTTTTTATATGATGAATATGATTGGGATGGGATTTGTTGTTGTTGGTATGTTATATACATTATAATATTTATAATATTGTTGCCTTAAAGAATGCTTTGCCACCAAACACACGTGTGCACCTGGCGTCAATTCGCACGACTTGCACAAGGGCAGGGACAAGAATTGAATTTATTATTATTATTATTTATATTATATGAATATATTGAGCATTTCAATATTGTGGAGATACGAGAGATATGCACAGAGGCTATACACTATTATAACATGGACTATGTTGAAAATGAATATTGCTAAAGATATTGAAGGAATATAAACTACTACTTTGTATAATTATTTATTTATTTCTTTTTCATTTTTTTTTAATGGTTTAAATTTTGTTTGATGAGCACTTGGGTTTACTTCGTGTTTGAAAATGTTTTTTTTTTTTTTGTTTGAAATAAGTTGAGGTAAGAGTTTTTATAGGCTGTTTTTCATTGCATATCACATCCCCTTTATACATTTCATATATGCATATTACGATCAACTTAAAGTTTATACGATGCCTTGTTGATAGTTTTGTTGTTGTTGTTTTTGTGGCTTTTTCTGATCTCTCTTTCTGGTTGGATAAATTTTAATATCTAAGGGTATTTTAGTTGATTATCATTGTTGTTGTTTGAAAGTAAAAAGAAAAAAATTATATTCCTCGTACACTGTTTAGGATAAGATAGAGTGAGACAAATTTATATTTACGAAAAATGCCAATTGAAATGCTTTTAATAAATGATAATGATTCTAAATAAGATTTTTTTTTTTCTTCTTTTAGCTGTGCCTTTTTTGAAGGTTTTTTTTTTTGAATTTAAATGCTTATAACAATAATAAGGCATGGTGGGTCGTACCGTAGGTACAAAGTATTGATGGGAAAAATGACGGTTGTTGTTATAGCGTTACAAAATTTCATTGCACACATTTGTTTTGCGATGCGTTTTAAGGAAAAGGGCTATTATACTTTACGTATTTTCGTTTTGGAGTTTTTTTTTGTCTGCTTTTTTTTCACTGCCGTTATTGTTCGAACATTTGTGTACGTTATAATAACTGTCGAATATAGGTATGTTTCATTGTGTGTCATGCATGGGAAAGTCTTGCTCAGTTATCCGTATATAATTTACCTTCTTATAACTTTATATAGATTAGGTCGATAGGTGTATAATAATAACTGATTATAAGAGCAAAAGAAAAGGGATTTTGATGGTAACACTAGTTAAGTTTATAACACACGAATAAAGTGTGATTATCATGCGACATGCACACGATTTTGTTTTTCTTATTCCGTTCAGATTGGAAACTATATTATTTGGTTTTATCTTTTCTTTTATTTTGTCTAATTTCAGAGGGTTTCCATTGAAAATTTTACTACATAGTTAGTACAATCACAATAAATGAGAGTAAACCAGATTGAAATCCACTTGCTGATAGCCCCTTAATCTCTAAGTAATTGGCTACTTTCACGATTTCCAATGATTTAAGATTTGTGTTTCTATTATTCTGAGAGATACTGTATAGAGTTTAAGTCTCTGTATAAGATAATGATAATTCAAGAAATACAGAACAGTTTCAAAGTATTTGAATAGTTGGATTAGTCACGAATGCTTATGTACAATATAATGCGAAGTAACTGTTTTCGGACATTTAATCTCTTATTTTTTTTCCTTTTAATTTGCAATTTTCGAAGGTTTTTTGTAAATTAACTTGAACAACTATGCTCTTGCCAATATTTGATTGAACTGTAATGCAATTTATTGATAGTGTGGCTATAGTATATATTGTGCAATTACTGCTTTATTTGTTCCTTAGAACAACTGAACTGAACTAATATTCAGAAAGAAAATTTTCATTCTAGAATATCTTTCTCTTTTACTTCGAAAGAGATGCTGATTAATAAATCTACTTCGATTTTATAGACTATTGCCTCTACGTTTGAGTCGATCAACCAGTTTCATTAAGATGGAGAAAAATATAGATTTTGATAAAGAACGTCATAATTTTTTTTAAAGATCTTTATTACAAAAAAAACACAGAATTATAAAATCTAGTTGAAATGATTGAAACATCACCAAAATTCTTTTATTCTTACGATTCCTTCAATTGGCTTAAAAGAAACATTACCCGAACATTTATTATTGAAATAATGTTTCCCATATATAATAATATGATTTTTTATAATTATCACCTAAAGCCACACCATCAACTCAACAATTCTTAAATTTATATTTTAAGGACAATAAATACCATATAGAGAAAGAAATATACAATTGAATACCATTAAGAAAGAAAGAAAATATTTCGAATTAAATTTTTTATCATTAGGCCATCGGCTTCAACGATCTGAGCACATATTTGATGTGGACATTTATTCATTTCTTGTGCTTATTATTACCTTCAATAAAAAAATAAGAAAATAATACCAACAACAAATCTTTATACAAATAAAAATAGCTACTGTTTACCCGTTTTTTAATACAAATTATATGAACCAAAACATAAAAATAATAATAAACAAAAAATTATCTTGCGACTTTACACAAACAAAAAAAAAATATATATATATATTTGATATTCGATTTGGTGAGAACGAAGACCAAAAACTAATAATAATAATAACAAATATCTCGAAAAAGAAAACAAGATTTGTCGCATTTTTTTACTTCTCATTTTTTGATATTGTTAGTAGCTTATTTGGATAGCTAATGGTTGAACAGTTTTTTGTCATCTTATTTAGTGATGTTCTATTATTTCTATTTTTTGAAATGATTATTTATAAATATTTGATCGTTCTATGTCTAAATAGCTTTAGGTAATGAACAGAAGCCGAAAATAATATAAAAATAATAATATACCAATTTCTGATGATCTTACACGCAACAGACAAGAGATGAAAAATAAGAAGTTAAAAAAAAAGTTAATATCGTTTTTAACGTACGTAAAATAATGATAGAAGAAGAATATTTTCGATTTATAGTTTTATTGTTTATTGCAAAAATGCGATATTGTGTCGTTAAATAATCGATTGTATTGAAAACGTTATTCGGTTTTGTATAATAATACGTTTTTTTTTTTAAATCGATGCTAAGCAAATCTAGATATGTATCAGCAAATTTTAAGCACCCAGAAACAAAGAGAAGATATATATGTTTAGAAATAATTTAGTGTAAGTGTAGATTCGCAGTTCGATGTATGGTTGTATTAAATACTGCGTTGTATCAATTATAATTAGTTGAAATTGATCATATGACCGATATCCACCAATTATAGTTTATAAAACGCACTACTTAATATAACATACAACGAACTGCGAATCTACGCTAAATATCTCACCACGGTATTGATCGCTTTGATTGAATTATACTCGAGTTGAATATGCCTAACTACGCATTCGAATTTTGACTGTGAATGACTAAGAGCCTTCTTTATATTTCCTACAAATTAAAGGTCAACCACATCATTAATTTGACCGAACATTCTTTGTTAAAAGGGAAATTGTCGTCACGCTCAATGTGCTTAATAATTATTATTGCTCACCAAAATAATGATAACTCAATTTTTTTTTATTTTTTTTAATTTAGGTTTGCTTCTCATTTGTTTTATCTTCTTAAGCGAAGATTAGAGAGATAGTAACTGCAACAGCGGGCTCAATTTACACAAACTTATTTTATAATAATTTTTGTATTTCATTTCAAAAAGCCGCGCGAGCATATCAATAACAAAGAGAAGTAAATTAATAATAATAAAATTAAAATAAAAAAAACAGGTAGCAAATTAAATCCGTATTTAAATGAGAAGGAAAAAAAAATATTCAAGAATTTATTTCATGAAATGTGTATAATTTCTGTTTTCCTTTCACATTTAATTCGGTTAAGACTAGTGGCAATGTAAAGTTTAATCTCTTTTTAACCCTTTTTTACGTTTCTTTTTTCATTCCCTTAACATTTTTATTAACTTTGTTTGAATTTCATTTAGTCTTTTTTTATTCACAAAAAAAATTAAAATCTAAATGTAGCAATGATGCGACACAACGGTGTTGATCAAAGCATAAAAAGTAACAACGTTTATCTAAATAATCGGTTCGGCTGTAAATAAAAATAAATAATATAAATTCAAAGAAAATTAATAAGATAAGACGATGAAGATAAAAAACATGCATATCACAAAAAAAAAAAAATATAAAAAAAAATCTCACATATGATCTCACATTTTTATTGCTACTTAAAACAATTTTTAATGTGAGCGCGGTTGTTGTTTATTTTGTTGTTGCATTTCATTTACTTATTTAGATAGCGTATACTATTTATATTTGTGATTCTTGTTGATGTTGTCATCGTTATCGATATTTTAATAAAACATATCGAAAAGAAAGGACTTTCAAAGTTAAACTTTTTCTTAAAACAGATTTCATTTTCAACATTTATCGTCACTATTTTATCGCCCCCTTTTTTTTCACTGCTCCGTTTTGAATGTTGAAAGACTCATTTATTTAAGTATTTTATCAGATCAAAAATAAAATACCATATTTTTTTTTGCCCTCATCTTTAGATCATTAAGTATAGTTTAATGTGCTAACTTACGTAAGATTATACAAGTGAATATTTTATGGACATGAACGTTACGTTACGCTTAAATGAAAGTGTTATAGAAAAAAGAAAAGAAAAGAAAAAACGTTTTGTTGTATAACAGATTCAGGTGCGCGCTTCAATTTAATACTTACAAATGCAGTGGATCTAATAGTCTCTATTAATTTAATTTGACATACTTTAAGAAAAAAAAAATAATTAAGAAAATAAGAAGCGAAAACCAAAATTTAGAAGGTAATTGTCGATGATACTACTCAACTGTATCATCTACACTGTACTACTGTGTAGAAAACTCGGTTTGATCAGCCCAAAAGAAAAAAAAAACAAATTCAAATGTTAAGATTAATTGTTTTGATAAACCACATACACCAAGTGAAAAAAAAGGCAATTTTTATGTTGTAATTTAATGATCTCGTTAATTACTCTTTAAAGTATAAGCTACTTGATTTAGATACAATATAATGCTACGGGGCACCGTGGATTTTGTACAACTATAAAAATGATATTGTATTTTATGTGCATTGAGATACTTACATTTCATAGGATTTTATTTAAAATATGTTTTAAACATTTTTATTAACGTACATTAAAATTTAGTGGCCGTTTACGTATATAACATTTTATTGTGTCTATACGTCGTTTTAACTGTAAAACAAAATAAATAAAGGTCATAAATTATTTACAAATATTTTCTTGATAAGTATACAATAATATGTTTTATGCATTACGGAGATGTCGAATATTATAAAAGAAATTAGTACGGAATCTTCAATCAACCAATGATTATCATGAAATCATTAATTTAATTTGATCAAAATTGATTTAATCTTAATATGGGTGAAATTGACCCGCCCTATTATTTCGCAAATGAAACCTCGGAGAGAAAAGTCATTTATTACCGAGTACCGACCCGCACTTTAATTTTGAAGACGAACATCTTTCTGAAACATTTTTTTTTTTTGGTCTGTCTCCACCCTAATCTACAGAACTAGTGGCCGGATGGATATAAAACTTATACATAGATGTAGAGTGACTGAAAAAAAAATTGAAAAACTATTTCGGATATCAAAAACAACGGAAAATGACGTATTAATAATTTTCACTACACGCAGTACGATTTTTTGTGATTTCGTATACAAATTATCTCGGCGGTGCATATAAATAAATTGGATACAAATCCATGTTTGATAGTCTTACTTTTTTTTTAGATTTACATAATATAATAAAAAAAAAATGCGAATGGGTCATTTTGAGCCATGTAGACAGTGCCGGGTTAAGTATATGACATTTTTTTTCTTCATAGCTATAAATATAAATACCGTTCATACATTTTTTTCTTATCTATTTACAACTACCCAAAATAATAAATATTTATTACAAACAAAAAAATAAGCGTTTATGCAATAAAATAAAATTAACTCGAAAGGAATCATTTTTTTTAGGCGCTTTCGCGATTTATCAAAAGTAATTTGAAGTGGTTCAATTGTCCATAGAGTAAATCATATCCGAACTATAAGTAAGTAATATCAGTTAATTTACTTTGAAAATTGCTTTCAATCATTTCAGATTATATGTAATCGCGAAACTTGCGAAAGCAACAAATTTATTACGAAACCGTCTACATTTAAGTTTGCGTACACTGATAAAAAAGTATCGTGAAATATAATGGCGGCAACTAAGTATATGCCATATAAACCGTAGTTTTTATTATTATTATTTTTTATATACAGTTTTGTATACAATTATTTTGCTCCATATAATAAAGTAACAACAGTTAAAACGACATGTAGTTGCTGCCACTATAAGCGTCTTCGAAAAATGTTTATGAGTTATTTTAGAGTAAGTTTCATGTCAAAGTTTTTTTTATTCTTAAGGATTTTAACTTTCTACCTCATTTTTAATAAGGTTTTTCTTCTTTTTCTTTTTTTTTTTTTAATTACAAACATCTATTTTTAATTTTTAGATCAGCCACAATTAATTTTAATCTAAGAAAATCTTGTTTCCAACATTTGAAAAACAATAAATTTTGATTTTATCATTTTGATTGCAAACAAAAACTTCAAATAGCTCAAAAAACAAAAACTAAAATGAAATAAAAGATAATTTATCATCCTCTAAATTGCTGAAACAAAATAAAACAACCCTAAACCATAATTAAATACTCATTCAATAAACAAAAAAACAAAAAAAACAAAAAAACGAAGGCCAACATGCATAAAAAAAACACACATAAATTTAATATTTTCAAAGTAGTGAAGAAAGGATAACTCTTCCCATTTTAATATAATAAAAATACATAATTACCAATGATTTGGAAATCAAAGGGATGAAAAATTTCCCATTTCAAATAAATATAATTACCAAAATGTGTAAATTTACTGGTTGATTTGATAGACGCAATTTCTTCATTTTTTTTATAAATACATACAAATACATATATAAGTACTTTTTTGGTTCAAAAATGGAAAAAGAAAAATTATAGGCGGTTTGAATAAATAAGCGGCCACGCATTAGCTTTTAAAATAGGTTAAAATCAAAAGATAATTATCTACCCTTTTTTTGTACCTCGTCCATTGTAAATTATAATTTAATAACATGCCATACAGAAATTTAGTTCCACTGGAGTTTTTTTTTTCTTTTCTGTAAAAATTGATTGTAATTTGGCTGACGTTGAAGTTCTCAAGTGTTTTTGGTGGAAGAGAAAAAAAAAATCAAATATTGTGATAAAAAGTGTCAGACGCGATGAATGTTCAGGATTAATTTTGTGGAATTAATTTTTATTAAAAGTTGAAAAAAAAAATGTGAGAAATATAAATAAGTAAAGCCCTTGAAAAAGGGGTAAGCGTTTTCTACTATATATATATAGAAAAAAAATGTTGAGTGCATTTTGACTGACATTCGAGATTTAAACTTTAATTATGTTTTTAGTTTGTATAATTTATGTTGATTTTATATATAGACGAGACGGTTGTAATGGGTGACTTTAAATTAGTGTTTCACGTTAATCATTTTCATGTTTTTGTTAAATTTACATACTTACATTTTTTTTTGTTGGTATGTTTTCACGCAAATGATGAAACTTTTTATTGCTTTGGGTAGCCGATGAACTATTGAATTGTGTATGCAAATTCACTCGCTGTCTTGCATCTATAAAAATAAATTACCTACCTACGAACCTACGTATTAAAGTTTTTCGAATTTTTCGAAGAAATTAAATTATTAATTGATGCTAAAATGACGAACATGACTTTTAAAAATCATTCAATTAATGTCCAAGTCATATTAAATTAATGTTTAAATCACAAAATAAATGTCAAATTTAATATGACTTACAATAAATGCTAAATGAAATGAATAAAAAAAAAACCAAAATTAAAACGTTCTATACACAAACACAGTGTACGCACCTACTCTCAGTGGTAGGTATTGTCAACCATGAACTCATCGAACCGTGTAACCACAAAACATCAATTTGACAACATAATTTTTAACCAAAATACAAGAAATAATAAAAAGAAGAAGCGAACAAACGAACCATATCATCAATATGTTCATCATCATATTCATCTTAAAGTTGTCGTATTTTATATCTTAAAAAACACATTAATTTTATAAGAAAGAAAAAAAAGACATCATCATGAAGCAAATAACTGATCAAACGCGTGTGTCACTTTTAGTAATGTTATTGTTTTGTATTATCGCATAATACGAGTAAATATCTTTCTGATCGTTTTTTTTTTTTTTGTTCTTTTGATTTTTGTTTCTGTTTTGTTTGTGTTCTTTATAATCAAGGTCGACTGAAAAATATTTTCATTGATTCGTTGTACATAAAACTACTCGTGATATGGTTGCTTCTATGTTTATGATTCGTTCCATCATCAATGAGTTTCAAGTGCGATATAAACAAATTTATGGAAAGATATCGACACAATGCAGATATCAAATAAATATATCTATTTGTACCTATTTGTTGTATTTTTAAAATTGTGTTAAATTAGCACTTGAACAGTGAATTTACGCCTTAAAATGAGTGTCTAATTGAATTTAGTTGCATATTCTGTTCTATCCGTCAGGCGCATTTATAAAAAAATCCGCACGAATGCCAATTATCACATATAAATGAAACATTCAAGTCAGCCTAATAAAAATTATATACTTTCGAATTTATTGGCAACTCGTTTCTAATTGCGATTATATCCATTTCAGTGTAAAAAAAAAATTCATGAGGACAACATATTATTATTTTTGTTTATCTTTGATTCGGATTCATTTAATCATTAAAAAATATACTTACAAAACGAAAAAAAAAACAAAAATTTTTGATATAAATAATTTCATAAGATAATTAAGACTTTCGACCAAAACTTTATGTAAATCATTATTTTTAATTGGTTGATATTACGATGCAGCAAAAGGATAAAATCCAATTTCGTCACTGCCTTTTTTGAATGATATATTTAATTTATATCTTTGTGTTCAAATACTCTTGTTAAAATCTTAATGTGCATTCATTTTGATAATATGTAGCAATTTTAAAAAAATATTCATTGGTGTTAATAATTTTTTATTATAATCTCGAAAATACCAATGATTTTATCATAGTTTTGTATAATGACAATTTTATATTTGAACAAATTGTCCTATTAAGAAATTCGAGATAAAGAAACAATTGAGCTTTAATTAATATACCAAATAAGCATACTAGATTTGGTTCGAGAATTTAGTTACACTTTTATATAAAATTTAAATGATCGCCTGAAAAAACAAAGAACTGCCCGAAAAACAAAAAGTGATGGTCTGAAAATAACAGAAAACACCGCCTGAAATACAGAAATTGATCGCCTAAAAAAAAAAAATTTCCGCTTAATTCACATTTTAAATCGGCAAAATTGTATTTTTTTCTTCATATTCATAAAGAGGTCCTAGCGGAGAACTAATTAATATCAAAAAAAATATTAATTTCTAGCAAATTGAGCATGGTAAAGAATGAATTGTCCTCGGCGATAAGTTTTAGGTGATACTTTTGTTTTTGAGGCGATCAAATAATAACATCCGCTAATATATAATATAAGACAAGCTAGTTTTATTTGAAACTAACATTATTGAGATATCTATAATCTATATATTGAACGGTTAACCATTTCAATTGTTATCGTTATCATAAAAACTTGTTTTCGGAGGACAATGTTATATAATTACAATTTAAATATGTTTCAATCTGTTACTACTGAACCAAAGAATATGTGCTATAGAACAGAAAAATGTCAAAAATGTGTCTGCAAGTTTTAGTAACGCATGATGATGAGAGCGAGTGAGAGAAAAGATAAAAATATATAGAAATGACAGCAGTTTAAGTGAAAAACACTTAATCTTTTGGCAGAATTTTTTTATATGAAAATAAATTATGTTTCCTTTCTATAGTACATATTCTTTGACTGAACGGTGATTTTTCATTCTATAATTGTTTAGTTCAATACTATTTTGGTTAACTGGGCTCTGCCACTTGTAAAATGATTAATATCTAAATATATATGGTTTAAATAGATCTACATGTGATTAATATTTATAAATTAATATTATTTGTTATCGTTTAAGTATATACTTTCTCTAAACTTCTATTGAACAATTAGCGAACCATATTTCATTCTTTCTATTTCTACTCAAAATTTAATTAGCTTATTATACATTTTACTAATTTGGATTAATTAACATTGCCTTTCATTTCTTTAGTTTATTTTTCAAATTCGTAGTAGTTTATAGATTTGTAGAAAATAGAAAATAAAATAAAATAAACAATAAATGGCGTCTAATTAAAAAAAAAATTATAATAAGAAGTACACAGATTTCTTTCATTGACCATCAAATGCTAGAAATAACAAAAAAAAAGTGCATACAGGGACGAAAGAGTATAGTGGGTTGCAGTCACTGAATTAAAAAAAAAATAACTACTACGTATATCTTGGTTTTTAGTCAAAATAGTATCTTTTTTGCCATTTTGAAATCAAAATATGTAGTACCTGATTTATATAAAGTACAGCACACAATTTCTTTTCCAGAAATAATATCCTGTGCTCTCAATGATACAACATTAAATCATCTGATACGAAATTGGCAAATATTAAGTTTCCAATATTTTTGATTAGGGCAACTCGTAAGGTCACGATAAAACTAATTTGTTACTATTATTAAGTGTATTATATTACCTTTTTTTTATTAAAGATAGGCAATGATGACTAATGTTGTTGTTGTTACTGAGGTTATTGTTGATTATCGTTCGTTTTCTTAATTCTCCTTATTCTTCTCTTCGCTTTATTTTTTTATTTTTATAAAATTTTTTCCTCATTTTAATTTTTATTTATATTATTGGTTATATACTTATAATACAATTTGGTATAATTTTCTGTAAAACAGCGTGAGAAATAAAGGCAGGTGTACGCATGCGCTAAGAATGATTTTTTTCAATCTTTTCTTTTTTTTTTTTTATTTATTTATCTTACTTTGCTTTTTTCTGTTTCAAGAGATGATTTTTATATGCGCATACGAATACGATGCACGTAAAAGAATCTATATTGGTAACAAGAAAGGGAGAAGCAAAACACAACAACAGCAACAAAAACTTCAAATAAATGGGAAAAAAAAATCAACGGAGAGAAGTAAATGAAAAAAAAATCAAACAAAAAAAAGAAGAATAAAAAAAAGTCGTCTTGAATAATAATTTGATGGTGTGGTATACAAACTGCACGGCATGGCGATGGCATTATATTTGTACATATTTATTATACATTATATGGGTTAGGTTAAGATTGACGAGATGTTATAATCATATCTAAAGGTAAAAAGAGGATCGATGCGGAAAACAAATATAATACTTATGTTAAAAAGAAAAAAAGTTGAATAAAAAAAAAAGAAGAAGAAATTTTTGGACAAAAATTTTTCTCATGATCGCAGCGAATAACGTTTTTGGGGTATGACTAACACGTGTTTGACGAACGGTTTTTTGAAAGATTTCTTTTTCTTGTTATAATTTTTTTTAGTATGAAAATGAAAGAAAAAACGATTAGAGGAAAAAAAATGGTTTTGATCGAAAAACGGTCACAATTCACAAAATTATAAAGTTTTTTTTTATCTTCATTTATTTTATTTATTAGGTTTTTTTTCTGTTGGTCTTGATGTTTCACAATAAAAATCGGAAACTTTGTGTTTATGATGCCGTTGAACAAGTTTTTTTTTTTTTTGAATTTCGATATGGAAATAAAGATGATAATTAGAATAATAAAAAGATATATATTTTTATATTTATTTATATATGTGTTAGCTTTAGCAATAATTAAGATGATTGGGTTTCGGTGCATTTCTAAATTAAAGTAACGGATTTGCGATGTAAATCAATGTTTATGATAAAAGGTTAATAATATTGATATTTTTCGGTTTTCAAGAGCTAATCCATGATGAACCATTTTCAGTTTACTTATGTTAATTTAGAAAATATAAAATATGTTCAATCAAATCAGATTGACTAAAATATCTATGCTTATAATTGCTTATATTTTAGTAATAAGAAGATTTCAATAATTATTTTTTTATAGTTCGCATTTAGAGAATTTTTATTCGAATGTCTTTCTCTTAAATAATAAATGAATAAAATAAAAAGAAACGAAATATGAACAGGAATTGTTTTCAATAATCAAATCCGGAACACTTTAAACAACCCGTATGAAAATAAAACTCGAATTTAGTATTAAAATAGTATTGGATTTCAATACTATTCATTGCTATTTTCGACAAAGGTTTTTTAATTTATTATTGAATTGAGTATAAAAGTATTAAAACAGGATTGAATAGTATAGAATAGTATTCAATTTCAATACATTTCTAATACTTCATTTTCATTCGGAAAATGTACATAGGTTCTTATAGGATGTAACATTTAACAAAAAATCCCATTTTTCGTGTAGTTTTTCCATTAGTTATAATTTAAAAAGCTAGTTTCCTAATCCAGATATGGTATTTTCTAAACAGAATTAATTATAATCAAAAAAAAAAAAAAAATAAGACATTAAAAAGGTGTTTCCTTCCAGGTTCAGTCATAAAGATTATACCCAGCACCATCTTTCGATACAATTAAATAATTACGATCTTCAAAGCAATCTAAAAATAATTTTATTCAAAAAGCGAAGAGATTCAAAAACTCCGTTAATCTCATTTGCCAAAAGGCATATTAATTTAAAAACTTCGAACATTTTTTTTTTTGTATGAAAATAAAGCCTACTAAATATATCTACGAAACCAATCCGCGCAAAATTCTCATAAACAATTCATTTTATATTCACTATTAAACACTATAATAAAAAAAAGAACAAAAAAAAAGCTGTATAGTTATCTCATATCATTATAAACTTATTATTATTTAAATTTTGTTGTTGCTGGGTTTCAATTTATATAAAACGAAAAAAGAAATAATTATGTTACCCAGGCAGCCCATAGCGTTTGTAATATTAAAGACATTTCATAAATGTGTGTGCATAATGATATATATCATCCGGTCAGATATCTTTGGATGCGATAATGTTTTTACTGCGGTAGCTTTTAGCTACTAACCAGCAATATTACATATCATACACGCTATTTACCAATATTATTCTTATAATGTGAACACAAAAAATATGGAAGAACAGTGAAGAAAAAAAAATAAAAATATAAAATAAAAAATAATAAATAAATAAAAAGCAAGACATACAAATTATCATTGAATATTTTACAGGTAAGGTAGCTGGCTGCTGTGTGCAAAACAGACAATACTGTATCCACAGCAGCTTAATGTGTAACGTACTTTTACTTAGCCTTAAGTCTTAAAAAAAAACTAAGTCATATAAATCAAAGGCAAAAGAAGTAATTTACTCATAATTTTTGCTTGTACAGAAAAGATTATTATTGTTGTTTTATTATATTAGTTCGGTTTTGTGGTAGATGTTTTGTTGAGCAATCATATGCGCATCGTGCAATCATTATTTTAATATAATATGTGCAGAGGAGAAGGTTCTGATTATTTATTTATTATATTTATTATTGAACAGTGTACGTTCATTGGTTTGCTTGAATTTGAATAAAGAGCAATATCAGATGCAGACATCTCGCACTGTTCACATTATATCGCATATTGATCACATGTAACTTTAAAGCCTCCAGAAAAATTAAGTAAGTACCTAATATGGTATTTTACATGGACGGATATTGACATGCATATATTATTTATTTATTAAAAGTGTAAGGTTTTTTTTTTAAAAATCTTTTTTTCTTTTGATGCGTTTCGCATTTATCTTAAACTTTAGATGGTGTTATTTGATCTTTAGTTTATTAATATTAATTATTTTTGCAAACAGAAAAGAAATAACTTAAGGCTTAATTTATTACGGGAGAATCACTGATCACCACATTCGCTTCTTGGTGGATTAGAAAGTTTCTCGGATGATTTTAGCTATGAGATTTTTTTTTGGTACTAGACTAGTGCAGTTTGTTAGCAGAACATTAACCTAATTGCCAATATATGCCATGAAATCAACATAGTATTTAAAATTTTTTGACTTGGCACTGCAGAAGAATCAATTAAATAATTTAAGAAAATCTACTCAATTTTAAAGGTCATTTAGTTAAATATACGTTAAACAACGATATAGAATTTCCAATTATTTTAAATATTAGTTGGCTGAACACATAAAAACTCTAAAATTTAATATAAATAATATCACCGAAAACATTATCATTACTACATTCATTTCTTCATCTCATTCAGTATAGAAAATAAAATTCAATTGTGCGCTTCCGCATTGAAAATATAAATGTTCCAATCGTTATTCTTCTTTTATATTTCTGTGAATCGTATGTTTATTGGATGAAATTGTGTGCGTGGTTCGTTCAATGTGAAATTGTAAAGAAAAATGTTATTATCGTTGAACCAATGGGAAATTTTGTGGGCGGATTTTTCGATATTAATGATTTTATAAGTATTTTCTTGTTATACATTTAGCTACGAATAGTAACTTTTACGCAATTTTTATCGTGATTTTGAATTAACTTTTATTGAATTATGGAACTATTTTATTTTCTGTTTAAATTAATTTTACTTTAGATGCAATGTGATTTGTAATCATATTTTTTTTGTGCAATTAAAATTGCATTACCTACTACTGTTTTAAAAAAAAAAAGAAATACAAATTTGATTGTCTTGGGCTTAACTTATATTCACTTTTGATTCCAAACAATAACAAATATATATTTCTACTCTCTAATGTTATATAAACAATAATTAAATGTTTTTTTTTTTTCATTCAAGAACCAGATAGAAGATTTTTTCCTTGGACTGTTTTGTATATTTTATAGTTATTCAAAATTTGCATACGAACAACAGACGATCTGATTAAGAAACGAAAATATATATATGATATATATGAATATAATTACAATACGAAAAACAAACCCGAATTTTATAATTACAATGAAACGAAAGGATGTCCTTCAAATAACATTGAAAGCATTCACTGTTCCTAAAATGGGCTCGAACTATAAATTTAAAAAAAAAATGTATAACTCATTTAGATATCAAATTTCAAATCTACCGTCAATTAAATGTGTAATAATTTTAAATAAAATTATGTGTTGAACTTAAAATAAATTATTGATATTTTTTATGCATTCATGTTTTTCACTTTCGATTTACTTCTAAAATTAGATTTATTGATCATTCAGCTTATATTATTAAAACATAATTATAGCAATTTCTCTTTAAGATATAGATAAAGATTTTCGTGGGCTCACAGAAAAATTTATGTTCAAAGTTCCACCACGAAAGCTGACATTTGACTTGAATATTTAAGTGACATAATTATGCACAAGAAGTGAATATATTTTAATATTTTATCAAATCGATAATTATTAATCTGTAAAGAATTAAATACCTTTTATAAACTTCACACTCTAAATTATCAATACTTTATACTTTAATAATATAAATAAGCAATTTTGTGTTACCCATTTTTATTCATATAGATTATTTATTTATTTGCTTACTCTAAAGAGATAAAATATGGCAAAGAATAAAAAGATTAAATGTTTTATAAAAAAAAAAAAAAAAAAACCCGAAAGATTAACACTTTTTAATCAATAGCAACAAAAAAAAACGGTCTGCATCTCTTTTGAATAATAAAAAAAAAATGTTATACATTCATTTTAATATGTCCTACATATCCTCCAATTCCATATATCTAATAATATAATTAATAACGACGGTGGAAAATATTTTTAATTATTTAGTTCACGTTTGCATTGAAAACAAAATTCCTACAATTTCAGTAAGATTACAAAAAAAGAAAACAAAATCTTTTAACCTATATTTACCATTCGCCTCTATAATAAACATACACATAAAAATTAGACACAACACGTTAACAACGTATCTAATTCTATAAATACATTGAAATGTGTGTTGATTAATATTTACCAATATCAACAACAAAAAATTCATATATAATTTATTTGTAATGTGCGCGGCGCAGGTCCATCATTATTTTATCACAAAAACTATGTTCAAAAAAAAAAATCAAAACAAAACCCATGAGTTTTAAATATTAGGTATAGTAATGAAGTGAAACCAACCTGTGCCCGCCACCATGCTAATTAACAATTGAACATAGTTTTTTGTTCTCCTTTTTTTTGTGGTTGATGTTTGATCATTTTTTTTTTTTTTGGTTTTGTGTCTATGCACGGTCCTACAGCTCTTAATTTAAAGACAACCTGACGAGAAAAAAAAATTGATCCCAAACAACAGCAAACAAAAAAAAAATGAACGTGGCTAAGAAAAAATGGTCAATAAATATAATGTTTTTTGCGTAATCTTCAATCGATATAGAAATTAATATAAATTTATTTAAATAATATTAAATCTCTGTGCAAGAAAAAAAAATATTTTAATTTTTTTCTTCTTTTTTTTTTGTTGCCTTGCTTGTAACTTTATTAGATTTAGAGATGCAAATGGTTGGTAAATTAATTTGAGTTGAATATGAAAATATTTATTGCAAAATTTGCACCTGCAATATGATTTTTTTTGATTTAATCTTTTGTATATGTGATTTGTGATTGCAACATTTTTAATTTAATGATTTTGTTTTTGTCTTTCGTTCTTTATGTTTTCATTTCAAAATTGAACTTCAGTATAAACAAATAAATAGAGAGCTTATTGAATAATTTTTTTTTAACTAACATTTACACTCAGATACATTTATTATGAGATGAAGACAAAAAAAATCGGATAATTAATTCTGAAAAAAAAAAAAAAAAATGAAGTAAAAAGTTATTATTTTATCTAATAAATCAAGCCTTTTTAAAAAGAAATTTATTAAAAAGAATTAAAAAATTAAAATAGCAGCAGCAACTATATTTAATATCAGCTATAATTTTTTTTTATAAGTGTTTATTTCGCTACTAAATAATTGATGCTCTTTTTATAACATAAATACAAACTTTAGGCAATTCTAATCACGAATTCAATTATAAAATATTTTATCACTAAGAAATTTTTAATTTCAAAAATGCAAAAATGTGTCGTTTTATTTCGGATTTCTTGCAAATGTTAAAAAATGGTTATTTGTATGGTGAGAAATGGGATATTTTCTATATATAGTTTCTTCCATACAATAGAACCGAATTTATACAAATTAAATTTCAACGTTCACACATAAATGGTTTTCAAATAAAAACGTTAAAATCAATTTAAACTGCATTAAAACAATAATCAATAAAATATAAAATAGTATTTTATCTAT
Organism: Catotricha subobsoleta; assembly: GCA_011634745.2. Classification (NCBI taxonomy): domain Eukaryota; kingdom Metazoa; phylum Arthropoda; class Insecta; order Diptera; family Cecidomyiidae; genus Catotricha; species Catotricha subobsoleta. The sequence continues at coordinate 26,724 of JAABKK020001277.1, forward strand.
TCAGTTATGGAAAGCAGTATTTACATAACAATCACATTAATCTTAAGCCATTCATCATAAAAATCAGTGCACGTACTTGTACGATTTTATTACCGCTATATTTAGAAAAAAAATTATAAGAGTTTAATGTGTCGACTGATTTTCGCCTTCATGCCTGTTCATTTCAGCAATAATTTTTTATTTTAATAAACCAAAAGAAACAAAAAACATTACGTATAAGTAGAAACATGCAACACACCACACATCATGTAAACTGACGATCGAATAATAAACAAACAAAAAAAAAAAAATGTTAATTGACTTTTTTCTGAACCAAGTAATGTTTTTCTTCTCTTTAGTAATTATTAATTAGCTTATATTTTATAAGTGAATTGAATTGAATTGAAGGCGCGCAAAATTGAGAAAAAAAATTAACTTGCCGTACATATCAATTGCGAAGGTGACTTTCACTGTAAAAAGCGCGTACATACGATGATGTTAATTACATTTGATGGCATGCATTGCATTATTATAGGCAATGGAATATCAAACAAAAATATATCCTGGCCAATGATACACACGTCACACGCTGTGGAGAATCGAAAGGTTTTGGGTACTTGAAATTATTATTAGTCTTATTACATTATTTATTATGATTATTATTATTGCATGCATGATGAAGCATTAGGATAAATCAACATACAGCAATGACGATGTTGACGACGTTTATTACTTATACTGTTGTGCACAGGTTGATACAATTAATAATGAATATACAGTATAGTCTGTCTAAATTGGACCATTTTCCGTCACAAAAAGTTGGGTCGACTACAGGATCCTTTAGCAAAAAACTAAAAGAGTTATGCAAGAAAAAAATCTTAAAAAATCAAAAGCAAAAATCTCGTTTTTTCAAAATTTTTAAATGTTGTTCAGAAACTGAAGAAGTGAAGATGGACGGATTAACGGTACAGCAAATAATTCTACCATGATTCACTTAGAGGATCAAAAATACAAACATTGGAGAATTTAAAGAAAATGGAAAAGTCAGAAAATTATTTTTTTTATATGCACTAGGTATACGGTTACATTTTGCAGCATATTCAAAAAAAAAAAGAAAAAAATTGGTTCACTTACAGAAGGACCCCAATTAGACAAACTATACTGTATCATTTTTTTTTTCACTTTTTACTCCACATAAGATATTAATTAATATAAATAATATAATCTGATGAAGTCTTTTTTTTTTCTTGTTGTATTTTTTTTTCTGTTTAAGATTCTTTTAATTATTTTTTATCATCTCTTGTTTTGTTTTTTGTTTATTGTGTTTTTTTTTTTTGGCTTCTCTTTTTGTTGAATATTGCTCGAGTGAACCATGCTGCTTCGTATGACTATTACAAATATTAATTATATTCGAAAAAGTTTTATTATTGAGGTTAATTCAGATTTCAGAAGATTAAATTAACAATTTTATTTTCATTTGTGTTTTTTTGTTGTTTTGTTTCTTATTTTTGTTATTGGTCGATCGGGTGCACTGTAATGTGGTTTCAAATAAAAGTGTTGAATGAGGCGGTGAATTGATTTTATAATAATTATTATAAATATAATTATGTAATGTTTTTGGTTAAATATATTAAATGACTTGTTGAATTGATACATTGTGCGAGTATATATTTTATAGGCCATAGAGGTTGTTTTCTTCTTCACTCTCATATAATTGTAAATGTATAATTATTACACACGGCAGCCATACGATCCGTTATTATGAGGTGATTTGATGCAGATGAATTTAATTGCACCATGATTGTTTTTCTGTGTATGTTTTTTTTTCTTCTTTTTTCTGTAATATTGATTTTAATTTTTGCAAGAACAAAAAATCAAGCGCAATAAAACAATAATCCTTTCACAATTAAACCTTGATAGTATTGTAATTTATTTGTTTTCTAGAATTCAAATATAAAATTCATGGTGGGATAAGAAAGTCGATATTTTGTATTAAGACTAATTGACTTTAAGGTAAATTATTAATTATGATTAATTGATTGATTAGAATTAAATGACTAATCGAAATTCTCTAACGGAATCCATATTTCTATTCACATCCACTACACGGTGTTTCATTCACAAACAAAAATATTATTAAAACAGTTATATTCAATATTGTGGACAAACTAGTGCCGTACAACATTTCACTTTCGATTCACGATTAGAACTAAAATCATAAATCCATATTTCCACATATCGGGCACCCCTTGCGAATAGAAAACTCATCATATTATATTGTTCAATTACACTTACGAAACATCATTAACTAACTTCTTATATGGATATCAATAATAAATTGTACATTATTTTCAAATTTTCCTGATATTTAAAATATTTCCCATGCATTTATCCTCATTGTCTATTCAATAGATTTAATTACATTATAAAAGTATAGCAGAATAACTTTGAAAACAGTCTGTCCCCTCTGAAATACGTATGGAAAACGATTCTGTTTTATTTATTTTTTTACTTTTTCTCACGAAGAGGGTTGGCTAATATTTTATTTAACATATTATTAACAGCATATAAATGTTATTATATTGTATTATATATTTATTACTATTTATACATATATTGTAAAAGGGGGCCACGTGCCACGTGCCATGGCTTGATAATTTCGCGTATAACAGATGTTCCTAAATGTACAAAGAGTTCTATATCATAATGTTGTTCCGTATTAAGTAAATAAATACTAAATAAAAAAGCGGAAGGAAGGAAGTATTCTTTTGTCTATCCATGCGTTCACATCACATAACATAAATTTAACACTTGCAATTTTAAAGTTAAAAGGTATATAAACAAGAAAAAAAAACCAAAACCAAAACAAAAACAAAACAAAACAAATATTTATAGCGTGTGTGTATAGTGTAGTTATTTAAAATATATTGTCAAGGTCGATGTAATGTGCACATAAACAAAAATATTATTTTAAGGGGATGGATCGTATATGAAGCTTGTGACAGGGTTCTTTATTTCAATAAAAAGAAAATATCATTATTATTTTCAGTTTTTACATTTTGAATATCATCTAAGAATTGAAGTTAAATATTCTATAAATAACTCATGACAGTATTAAAAAAAAAAAAGAAGTCATACGCAGTAAGTACTTACTAACCAGAGAGGCGAACCTTTTCCATTTTTGAGGGTTCGGTTCTTGAAATATGGAAAGCAGGGTTCGGTTCTTTGGGTTCGGTTCTGAAAATTAAATTTAAGGGTTCGG
>JAABKK020001288.1:0-29904 GCA_011634745.2 Catotricha subobsoleta
TTTTCACAGAAATTTAATTCTGCGTCTTTTGGTATATTCACCTTCCAAATCCGTCCGGCCACACCCGAGTTCCAACTGAATATGTAAAAAAAGAAAATTGGGTGCCACGACCCAAAATAGAAAAAGTTCAAAAAAAAATTTTTTTTCAAATTTCTCAAAAATGAAGTAAAATTTCACAAAATTAAAAAACATTAAATGCAGAATATAATTTTTTTTTATAATACACATTTCGTGTATACAAAGCTTTTTTTTTGAATAAATCAACTTTAACGTGGGCTGTCATACAAATAAAAATTACTCATTTTCAGGGTATACTTTTCTCAGGACTGAGTAGACGGATTTTGATGATTGAGCCACCGTTAGACGCAAAATTTCGACCTGAAATCCAAAACTGATCAAAACTAAAACCCATATATATTTTGCGTCCAACGGTAGGTCAATCATTAAAATCCGTTTTTTTAAAAAATGAAGTAAAAATAGTATTTTAGATACATGTACCTTAAATACTTTTATACAAAATGTATTTAAATACATTTATTTCAAATACTTTTGAAAAAAAAAAAGAAAACAGTATTTAAGATACGGTATTTTCAATTACAACAATTTAAATACTCCCATTCTTGAATTTATGCCATGCACAATTGCACATTTGTTAGCTATTTTTTTGACGTTTCAACATTTCCCTACAAAATTTAAATAAAAATAATATTCCATTCGTTATACGTACGTTAGATTTGTTGTTATTCAACAAAACATTAACAAGTATAATAGCAAAGTTTTAAATACAACCACTTATTATGCGAAGATTCTTGTACTGGTTACGTAATGCAACTTTAGACTCTAGCAGTTTTCTATAGTTATGTTTATTATATATATGTTTGTAAATATAATATCATATTATTAATATGTGTTTAAAGTTTACACAGAGCCCAGATATATACAAAAATTTATCATAGCAATTGCTATAGTAAAACTCTACGGAAAATGTTCATAAACGCCTTCGATCTCATCAGCATTACCCTCATATATGCTTAGGCTTCATTAGAACGCTTCAGGTCACATCAAGTGAAAGGCAGAATTCTCAATGAGCATATATATATAAATATATCAAATATATACAGCTAGAATATTTCATCTACCATCTATATATACAATATAACAATACCCAAACCCACAAATATAATTCTATTATATTTGTACAACATGAATTCCGATAATAGAAGAAACAAGGCTCATATATAATACCGAGTTTCGATTTTTATATATATATATATACAGAAAATTTTCTGTATACAAGTAAAGGTAAAAATTTATAAACTCGAACAATACATATCACACTTGATTGGATTTGATTTTTGACGCTTGGGAATTAATTTTCGATTTTGGAAAGAGCACAGCGGTAAGACAAACCTAAAAATATACGCTAAACTTTTAAAGCAAATGCTTTACTTGTGTTTTTGTTACTCACTAGAAATTTATCAGCCACATTTGTGGATTTCAATTATAAATATTCATTTATGAATTTAAGATTTTGCTTAATAAATTTAAACGCTTAAATTTGAATTTAATTTTTAATATAATTTTTTTTCTTGTTTTTGTAATTCTGTCGCAAAATGGAGAAAAAATTATACTTTTGAAAACGAAAATATTAAAGCCATAGAAATTCGGGCATAAAAAATGTATGGATGGTAAATTATTAATAAAAACAAAACAAAAAGTATCGAAATAAAAATAATATTCGAATTCAATACAAAACTGATGAAATGTTTTAAATCTGAAATAGCATTTCCAAAAAGATATGAAAAATTCCAGTCTATATCAAAAATTAATTGAAATTTTAATTGCATTGCATGAAATAAGTTCATATGTACTGTACCTATATATCAGCCCAAATTTTCTATGAAAAAAAAAAAAAAATATTTATACATCATATATAAAAAGAAGTACCTGACTATCTAGAGTAGTATATGATATTTGTAAATAGGAGTATATAATTATGTAAACCTATATTTAAAACGACTATAACAACCTACTACCTATATATCAATTTAAATAGAATACTCTGCATTTATATGTTCGTACATTAGAAAGTAGAAAAGTATATTATGCATAAAATAAAATACCGATTCTCAAATAAATTTATTATCTTTTTTGTTTTTTTGTTTTTTTGTTTTTTTTTTTTTGGTTATTCTACATATTATGAAATTTCTCATTTATACATTAATAGCAACTGAAATAAACATCACAAACAATCGGAAAAAGAAAAATACTTTTCCACTTTGTTACGATATGCGATTATATTACTGTTTTTAATGGAAAGAATATATCTAATTAAATTTATCGTATTTCGACCTTTTACATATTTATAGACCCAACAATTGTTATATAGCTTTGGACTGACATAAATAAAGTATTATGAAAACTATCAAATTGTTTTGAATATTGCTTCCGTCTCTGACGAATAGTATTTAAAATGGACAGAGAAAATTATTTTTGAAACATAATAGATTTTTGTTGTTGTTGTCGTCGTTTCATTTTGTTTTATTATCAAAATATCTGTTCCAAGATTATATATGTATTCAAAATATTATTATTATGTTACATTCCATTTGTGATAGAAATCGCAAAAGCGATTTATTCATAGATTTTCATTTCAAGAATATGGGGTGAAAGGAGAATATATGTAATTCAATTTGAATAGTTATAATAGACATAATAAACAATATGACAGATGATAGACATGTTTGGACAGTCTTAAAGTAATAATAGTAATTTAGCATTAGGAAATTCCAAGTGGTACAAAATATATATCGAATAATTAGTAAACTGTCAGGTTATTAACAACAACAAAATAGTTTTTCTAGTTGATCTGGTTTATTTGCAGACAAAATATATTTTAATTAAAACCATATAATGATTTAATAATAAATTACATAAATTAAGTTATTATATAGATTGGTTAAGTAATTCAAAAAGAAAATAAATGCCGGGGTAAACTAAAATTTTTGGTATATTCATAATTATCGAAAATGAAACACAGAGAAAACTTGAACCGAAAATAAATATATTATAATAAATAATTATTTATAATTCAGAATATCTACCGAAATAATGAACAAACATATTATTTCATATTTAATTCATATAATGGGGTAGCATCTTGAATTTCTTCTATTTCGATTCGACATAATATTTATCAGGGTGAAAGTATAAAAATATCGGATTGTGGCTTTGAGTAAGTAAGTATTATATAACATCAATAATGTATTATAAGTATCGCTAAAGACTTAATAATTATTATAGAAAATGGTTTGATACCTGAGGTTAAAGTTTAACATTGAATGCTATATAATATCTAATTTATTATTACGTTATAATTTATAATAAATATACAATTTTTAATGAAAATGAAATTTATATTGAGATGCGGTATGTTGTGCGTATAGAAACTAAATAGAATTTTAATAAATCTATTAATTTATATCCTTTTAATTGTCTGTTTTAAACGTTTCAATAAATTTTCTTTTCTTTTTAACTAGCTAAAGAGAAGTCTTAAACAATATCTTATTTGTTTAAAATTAAATCATTTGAAAATTAGTTACCTAATTTTACTTATTTGTTTGTTTGTTAAATTTTTTGTTTTTTTATTAATGTAATTTTGTTTTTCGAACCTTTAATAAATTCTTTTTATATTTATTTAGACACCGCTCAGAAGTTAATTCAAGCTGATTATGTTATATGTTATGAAATTGAATTAGAGGTGAAATATTAAGAATAACTAATAAATATTCATTAATGATACAAAAATATGGTGTTTAAACTATTTAAAATAAATATATAATAATAATAATTTGATATATAATACGATGTTTAAAAACTGATTTCATAAATGAAAATCATAGAGCTTTGCATGCGTAAACCAGTGTTCGTAGTTTTCATGGAATTCAAAATTTTTGAAATGTTTCATTGAAAGTTTTCAACTTACATGAAACATTTCAAACGTTAAAAAAATATTTAATTTCAAATTTTATAAAATTTGTGTAAGAAATATAATTCAATTCAATATTTAGAACAAGAACTATTGTTTCATTAGGAAAATAAAATAAGCAGAGTTTTGACACGATATACTTAATCAATATTTTTATTCTGATGTTAAAATAGAAAAAGTAAAGAAATTAAGTTACTACTAATAAGCTTTTAATACATTGGCATATAAATGACAATTACCCCGCATAACTAAAAATGTTCATATGTTTGCTCATTTCTTATGAACGTAAGAACAAAAATATCTTTATATTCTAAAGTAAAGAGTTAAAATAATAGGATTTTACAAATTAAGCTCTACGACATAATCATAATGAACATTATTATAATGCTAATCATATAGCTTTATGTTAAAATATGAAATAATAACTAAAAAATTTCCGTGATATTTAAAATCATAAAATTAAAATTCAAATCAAGACCTGGGAATAATTTTTGTGAACAACAAATACTCAGACTTTAAACAGATTCGTTTTTTTTCCCTTTTTTTCTTAAAAAAAAAACTAAAAGCACATGTTGTGTTCACTTGGCTCGTTTTTATAGACTAGAATTTGATTCTCTATATATCGTCTATATTGTATATATAGTTTCTAGTCTGCATTAAATAAGTTTTAAACCTTTTTCAGACATTATCACTAAAAGTTTCGCATAAAAACCATTTCTGTTTATTACATTTTAATGAGAACAATCTAAAGTAAACAACAAGAGCGTATATACTTATAATATATATTCATATAGTTCATAGCTGTACATATCAACAAGAAGCATAACACTATAGAATATTATTGTATATTCAAAATAGCTTGGCTAAGACTATTAGTAAAATGTAAAGTTCTCGCAAAGAAGTTCCGTAAACAGAGGAAACGGAATTGTTCTGTAAGTAAATTATCCTGGGTTGAAAGTATTATGTGTTATATAGGTACGTAGGAAAAGATCATATATACATTTTTCTATGACTCATATAGTTATGGTGGTGATAATAATCATAGCCATACTATAAACTACTCGTATTATTATAATTCATATTTCATTTATGTACCGTCTTGGTATTATTATGCACAATTGCACATGAATATGCAAGCGATACATTCAAAAAAAGATAGAAAAAGTTTAAAGAAATAACAGTGTTTTCAGAAACAAATTCGAAACATATAATATTTGATTATTTTATATATATTCGATCATATTTCTGACATTTATTTTATTTGGTCGTGCACAAAATTATACCTATAATTATATAAATTTCAATAATAATCATCAATATATTTAAGTAGAAGTTACTTTAAAATATTTGTGTGCGTATAAAATTAAACTGTGGATGCTACATGTTGATGAGAGTTATAGCGTTATGGAAGTAATAAAAATATGAAAATATATATTACAGAATATTAATCTAAAGAATATTTTCAACGTTCTGAAAAAAAAACGAAGGAAATAATCTTGTTATAAGAAGTGTACCATTCGTATGTGTAGGCAAGCTTAATAAGATTGAGCTCTTGTGATAAATATATTTTTCACTAATGGTATGTGATTCATACCATACAAGGAATTCCTAGGTATATTATGGGACTTTCATACCATATAATCAATACTCCTTATGGTATAGAAAATCTCAAAGCGATATAAGGTACATACATTATTATGTATACTCTGTATCGTATGAATATTGAAATTACAGTATCAATATTGAAAAATATACCTAGAAATCCTTTGTAATCTATTGGTATGATAATCATACCATACAATACCATACTATAAATATTAGGGTGTATCGAAAACCAAAAAAATGAGATTTTCGATTGGCCTTAGTGATTTTTAATGGCCAAATTCAAAAAAAATTAACTCTGAGGACGGTATTCACAACTGTTTTAGTGGTTCGCTAAACTCTTGCTAACCACAAATTCGCATACAAAATTTAACTTAACTAGAGTTTAGCGAATCATTAAAATTGATGTGAATACGGGTGTGAATGTCGCAGCCGAGTTAAAATTTTAAAAATTTAATGATGCAGAAAGTTTAGTTTATAAAAGGTATTTATATAAAATTTCATTCATTTTTGAAAAATTTATATATATATATACTATGTATATAGAAATTTCTTGTAAGGTATAAATTTCATACCATTTGTGAATTAAATTTCCTTTCCAAATCTTAATAATACATAATACATAATACATAATACATAATGCTATTATTGGCAGATCAGATATTTTTATTCTTTATATAATAATGTATTTTAATCAATATATTAAATATTATCTTATATTATTAGAAGGAAATTTTATGTATTTAAATTAAATGCATTAAAATGAACACACAATATTTAATTTAAATTTAATTTCCTGTAACGTGTTATTGGTTGAAAGATATTAAATTGTCTCCTTAAGGATATCCAATATACAGTAAATATACTCAATATGGATTCGCTCAATAAATTTTAATCTTAAAAATATACATACATATATTTAAATTATAATTAATTTTCTAATATCCTTAATAATTCTAATGACAAAGAAATTATTACACCTATTTTGAATGTACACGTTTAATGATTCCCATCTTTATCAAAACATATTTAACAGAAAAAATCTTCTATACACCAAGAAGCATATAATACAATATTATTATTATTACTTACCTTCACTACTCTATCTTAGCGAAGAAATCGCACGGCAAGCAACTTTGAAAATTAAATGCTTATATGCAATATTATATCAGAGTTTATGATTATGAACCACATCGATGTATAATATTTTCTGTTATATATTACATTATGAGAAATTTATATAAATAATAACAAGCAACCCAACGATGTATGATTATTTTCTATATAATCATAGATAAATATATAAAGTACTATGAAGATGAAGGTTGTTTGTTATTATGAACGAAAGAAATATCTCGGTATAGTGAGTATGGATTTTATAACTAAAAATAGGACCAACTTTGATTACCTAATTTCCGGACACAAAAAGAATCGAAAACTTCGCTTTAACTATATTATATCGATGAGAAAGATGAGGTGGAAGGTTTTTTTTTCTTTTTTTCTTTTTATTTTTATACCATCCGCCATAACTACACGTTAAAACTATGTAGAAATATAATACTGATATTAATGTGTATAATATTTCGAAAACTTATAATATTCTTCTAGACATATTAATAATATACATAATCAACTAAACTGTGGATATAGTTTCGAATATTCGAGCAAGAACTAGCTTATTTTGAAATGAATGTATAAAAGTTAAGGAAGAGAGTTATATAAACTATTGCCATATATATTGAAATACATCTACAATCTACAAGGAACATATAGGTATTTAATATATATAAATATATATATATATATCTACGTACGTATATGTATATAATATATATGTCTATAATATTATAACTATTAATCTATAACTACCTAAAAAACCTATATATAGTAAGCGAATGGTTTTTGTGTTGATCTTGAAGGTAATACTTAGTAGGGTATTTATTACAGTTTTATACAAAACTAACAAACTTTCTATACATATCATTAATGTAGAGTAAAAGTTGAGGATATAGAGTGTTGTATAACAGTCAAAAGTTTTCTCAGCGAAAACTTTCCTAAATCGTAAACCTATTTATTAAATTTTAATGAAATTTGGTGTGCCATATTATAAAGTTAATCTTTAATGGGGTTTTTTGTATATATGTATATATGGGTAGATAGATTGGTAAAGTGTTTTCCTATTTTGTTGTGAAAAATATGTTATGAGCGATAAGTGGATTCTGTGCGACTACACTCAACTATTTCTCTATCCATTTAAGAAATTATTATTTAATACAACGTAATTATTACATAAGAGCACAAATTTTTATAATATAAATGCTTTTTTTTTATTATTGACACGAATTTTAGGAGAAATTTTTTTGTTTAACATTTTATTTTCTTTAGATCATGAAGTATTAGAAAAAATTATCAGATTTTTCTTTAAAAGAAAAAAAAATTATAATAAATTTTTCAATCAAAATTTCAATAACATGAAACTCACTCACTGTCACCGTCATCATTTTACTTTACATCATACAATAAATATACACTTTTACTTGAGTCAATAATCTAATATTAATATATTTTATGTATTTTTATGAAAAGTTGAACTTATATAAAATAAAATAATAATAAATAATATAAAAAGCTTTTTTATGCTTGCTTACCGGTCCAAATTGTTCAAAATAACTCTTGACGTCCTCCAGAGTTGTGGGCGCAGATAAACCACCCACAAATATTTTTTTCGTTCTCGTCACCATCTGTGAATAAAAATGACAAAAAAAAAATATTATGAAGAAAATATATCAATAAGTTTTGCAATTTGTTTTATAATATTATAATATTATGTTATATATATGTATAACCCAAACTAAAAAGAAATGTATGCCGTTTGAATGTTACGAATGAATTGTATATATGTATATACAAATACAATAAAAAACAGAGAATAATAAATCTGAATATTGAAAAAATTGTTGAAGTCAATTTTATAAAAAGTCGATTCGAAGAAAACCAAATATTGTGAATTTTGTTATATTGCGATATCAAATTTATTTATAGGTAGCAAATAGTGTTATTGTGATCGGCATATTATATTATATGAATTACGTTCATATAGAGCTTCTTATTAAGATACATGTTATAGAAACTGAATTTTATACTGATTATGATTGTACTTTTCTACCGTTACAAAAAACAAATAACAGTCTGTAAAATAACTAAATTCATTTGCTGTTTCTTAAATTTCAAAAAAATAAATAATTGTGATTCAAATCATTCTCAAGCAATTTGAACTAGGATCAACCTTGTTAAAGATAAAAGAGTATTAATAATAAATTTTCTTTTATTTAGGCTTATCTTTATCTAATTCGACTAACGATTTCCGCGAAATATGAAAATACATTAAAAAGTTCTTTTTGTTTGACCTGTTTCTTTCTATATCAAAAACACAAAATTTACGAATTCAATATTTATGACCAATTTTTAGTTGACGACCTAAGTAAAAAAAAAAAAAAAAAAAAATAGTAGAATGTACAACATTGAAATATAAATACTTAATCTTCTGACTATAAATATTTTCTTTTATGAATATATTCTTTTTTGACTATGTTGCCTAAAATTTATATTAAGAAAAACTTTAAAATCAACCCTTATCAAGAAAATAATTGTCAGAACAACTGCACTATTATTAAAGTAGAAAATACTAATTGATAGCCATTGAAATGTAAAACAGTCGCATATTGAAACAACCAAAAATTTATAGGCAATTATTATAATGTCTAACGTCTATTCAGTTTATAAATACGCATATAGTTCAGGTGTATTATATATACCATCATCGTCATTGGAAAAACGTTAATAATATAAAAGTTCTTTAACAGAAAATGACAATATACTAATCACGCACAATTCATTAGTAGAAGTATCACGCAAAGGTCGTATACATTGTATAAATATGTATCCAATAAAAATATATATAAGCTTTATTGAAAGAACTAGGTTCCTTCCTATATTGGTTCAACCAATATATTCTACGAAACCGAAATATACAAAGAAACAAAAAAAAAAAGAAAAAAAAGAAAACAGAAAACAGAAAACAGAAAATATGTCTATTACGTAAACGACATTATTTATATTATTATTATGGAATGGATAGATAATTATTATATAAAATACGGGTCTATATTTTTTTATATATATGTATGTTGTTAAGCTGAAGCCAATGGAAATAATAGCGGTAGATATAGATAAATTGTGTACAATATCTACAGTTGATTATTTTAATCAAGAAAACTAGATTAGAAGAACAATTTATTATATGGGGTGCAAAAGTTTGACCTTAAAGTTACGAAATTAAATTCATTAAAGAGACGAAAATGATGATATAGGTTTGAAGTGACAGGTGACTTAATGTAATAAATAAAGATAAAAACCAGAGAGAGACAATTCCATAATAAAGAAAAAATAATGAAATTAAGTCAACACTCTTTCATTCTATTTTTTTTTTGCCCTGGTTTTTGTTTGTTTTTATTTTGGACAGATGTTGTCGATGGCAATGATGACGATTTAAGACAAATATATATCTAATAAGTTATAACAGATTTATCTATTATTATTATTATTATTATTATTATTATTATTTTTATTATTTTTATTCGCTGTGCCCAATGTATTGCATTCCATATTCACTTTGTATTTCTATTCTATTCTATATATAAATATATCTGTATTGATATATACGAATGTCTATAATAATAATGATAAAGCAATTTTGTAACACTTAAGAATATGCTATAATTATTCAAGCAAATTGCGAAGAAATATTTGTATTAACAATGTAATAGAATACCGCACATATATATATAAACATAATAATGTATGGCTTACGAATGATTGAACATCTTAATTATGATATAATTATAATTACAATGAAAATGAGAAATAGAGTGTTCAGACGTAAATATGAAATATTGTTAGAAATTTGAAATTTTAAAAGCTAACTAAAAAAAAAATAATAATAATAATCCGTATGGTTAGCAAATCCCACTGGTTCTTTTTTAAGTAACATACGTTTCCTCGTGTACAACAAAATTGTACGTACAGAAGAAAAATAAAATACATTTTTAATGTGTTATTTATGTATTCTGAGAAAAAGCATTACATTTTCTGAGAAAAAGCATTACATTAAAAATATTTAAAATGTGCACATTTTATAATAATTTTCAAACATTAACAAAATGAAAATTCTATTTTATGCTTCTAAAGCTGTCAAAAATCATCATTAATTTTGTGGGAAAATTGGCATTCTATTGTCACATCTATATATTAATATATATTTATGTCATAATACATACATACATACATAACGGTATACAGCAAACAGTAGACTATGTGAATATAGCTTTGAATATTGTATATATATATAAATTTATATTATATAATTATATTTATATATAGTGTATATTCATTCAAAACTTTTACCTTCCCCTAAATTAAGATTTCAAACCCCAACGTAATATAATATTACATTGTAACATTACCATTAAGAAGATACCTACACATTTATAATATATAAATCTATTATACATTTATATAAAATTACATACATTCATTATATAACAATATTTCATTTTATACACCTCATACTCATATTAAACTATATAGCTCCAATTACATTTATGTATACAAAGAATAGTATATAGATATATACGTCTTTCCATAATATTATTAAATTATTTTCTGGAATATAATTACTATACAATCATCTCTTATATCATTTATAATATAAAATAAAGCTTTTTACACAAATGTTTCCAATATAACATTTTGTTAATTGTTCGGATTTTATGGAATATAATATTTAGCATTATTTACGCACTGTGGCCTACGTTTTGTGTAGGCGACAAGCCGACAAGAGGTTTTCTTCTTGTTTTCTGGTATAGACATTGAAAATTTTCGTAAATTATATTTTTTTTGATGCGTATATAGCATTTTGCTAAAAAAAAGATATACATCAGTAATATATTATTACCTTTTTAACTGCACTAAATCGCGTTTTCTTCGAGAATATGAAAAAGATGAAAATATATCGTTCCTCCCGCACCCATTCAAATACATATTATAATTATACTTTAATATGAGACAAAAATAAAAATAATAATATTACTAACAGCTTCGTTTGTGTTATAATATAGAAGATAAAATTACATCAAAGTTTCTAGATTCGCACATAAAAATTAGGACGCATAGAACATGTTTGATGAAAAATTGTGGAACATGATAAAAAAAAAAAGAAGAAAAATCTTTTCATATTTTTTTTTTTGTGCTTGCTATGCCGCAGGATATATTATGAAAAGAAATAAATTGACACGCTCAATACCCAATGCAAAAGAAAAAAACAGTTTCTTCTCTCTTTTCACTTAAAAAAAGAAATCATTGCCTGCAAATATATAACTATATACCTAATTCAGCTAACATTAAATTTGTATTTTTAAATGGAAAATGTCACCGTGCTTTTTATAAGCTTGAATACTAAAAAAAAAAAAAATCCAGTATTAGAATTTAGCTTGCGAAAAATGTTAATTTAAATTAAAGAGCTCAAAATATAGTATTATTTATGGTACTTTCAGCAACGAACCTTGATTCTTTTTTTCCTTTATTTATTCATTTATTTATTATTATTTATTTTTTTTTGTGTGACATTTTGAAGCAATTTAGATACAATAATTTTTATGGACAAATTATTTTTTTTAATATTCCAATTTATATTAAAACGTTTTAAATTAGTTGAAACTCGTTTGAAATCGAAAAACCATCTTGAATATCAACAAAACTAGAATAAAGAAAACAATCAATTAAACAAAAACATGTTATTTTAAAATCCAATCCACAATCGATTTGCTATGAAAGCAAAAAAAAGAACAGTTAGGATTCAATTACGTAAAATGAGCTCAAGTAAATTGTTTTTTTTGTTTTTGTTTTTGTTTTTTTGCTCTATACTTAATTTGAACTTCGAAGCGAATGTAAATTTTAGTATTTGCTTTCTTTTATTATTTATTTTTAAGAATAATACAAATAATTATACATAGCATTGAAAGGCTACCATGCTTTATAAATAGTGAAGGCGTCAATGAAACGAACAAAAAAGAAAAAAAGAAAACATTTTGCTCTCATTTAACACGGAATATATTTTTAAGCATTGAAAAAGGTATTTGGCGGTCAGAGATAGGCGTGATGTAATTAGAATTACTTCTAATTCAATTATGATCGCATTAAATTTTTTCATTTATCATTACATTTTTTTTTCTTTTTTGAGTAATAAAGTAATAAATTAAGTTAGTTTTCACCGAATTACAGTTATTTTTGCTTTATGCGATTTTATTTATATTAAAATTGTTAAACAAAAATTGCTTATTTTTGATACTTATTTACTGTCATATACTTTTTTATTGTTATTATAATATTTTTACAGATTCATATAATTTTTATAAAATGATATTAATAATTGTAATTTGAAGCGCCTGGTAGAACATTTAAATTTTACTGACATTTTGACTCATACCTCTGAAACCGTAACGGTCACAATTTTGAGGCGGAGGGCGATAACACCCAAAGATATAACACCCAAATGCAAAACAATATGTAATAACTTCTAAACGAAGGGTCCTATACAAAATTTACGCTTGACAGACCCCCATTTATTTTCGGAGACACATCCAATGGTACCCCAGTTCCGCCTTTAACCCACTTCTAGTGTAAATTATCTCTGTCAAAATTGTACACTAATTGTGGGGGTGTCGGAGGGGGTATACCGTTGGATGCGTCTCCGAAAACAAATGGAAGTCTGTCATGGGTAAATTTTGTATGGGACCCTTCGTTTAGAAGTTATTACACAATGTTTCGCATTTGGGTGCTAAGTATATCTTTGGGTGGTTATAGCACCTCGCCCAATTTTGATATTCTCGACTTTTGTGTCCAAAGCCCAAATGAGCAAATGTCTAAAAGAAGAAAAACTTATAGCTATAGCGGTTTAAAAGCTATGAGCCAAAATTTCAATAAAATCTAAATGTTACTTATTACGTTATTCCCCCAGGCCCTTCAATTGTAATGCATTAAATTAATTAAATACATTTTATTGTTTCAATTATAATTACATATTTAATTAATGCCAATTATTTTAATTGAGTACAAATTACATTTGCCTGTAATTTATAATGCAATTTTTAAATTACAGTCATTACTTTTTTCGTGTAATGGTGACCACCCCACCACCCCCCCTATCTCTGTTTTTGGTACATTCTTCAAAATTTGTAAAATCATATTTTATCAAATATTGACGGGTACAGTTAAATTTTAATTCGTTTCTATTTTATAAAATGAAAATTGATTATTATCTACATGATAAAACTCGTTGAATTTTGTGTAGCTTTATTTTAACTTTTATAGAATGTGATCAACATCCAATTGTAAATAAAAATAAACAAACAAACTTGAATTACGAAAAATCAATACTTAGACGAATAAACGATATAAATAGTAGGTAGATACTTAACTTATTCGAAAAATTAAAACGATAGAAAAAGAGACTCGCTTAAATTGTCAATAACAAATTTCATTTTATGTACATTTTAAAAATTATTACGATCTTAAGTTGTGCAAATTACCATTTATTATTATAAGTAAGATAAGATATGCATTCAATTCAACACCCTTCATTTTTATTCCTCTTTTTTTTCAGCACCAGCACCCGACTTTTTCTTTAACATAATAATGTAGCAAAAACGAAAAAAAAAAAAATCTTCTCAACCAAATCGTTAAAAGGAAATAAAAACACATAAACATAGCAAATAGAGTACCAGTACCGTACATACATACATACACACACACACACACACACACACACACACACACACACACTTAGGACAAAGACTATATACAGAAAACAGAAATAGAGCTAAGGAAAAATCGTATTAAAGGGATTCATTATACAATTTCGGGGATTTTGGAGTTAATTTATAAATAAAATATTGTAATTGAAAAAACGCGAAGAATAAAAAAATATAAAAGAAAATTAAATTGTTTTTCACTATACAATCACATTTTTTTTTTCTAATTTAGGTATCATTTGACTGTAAAAAAATAAATTCAACGAACATAATAAATTGAAATTGCAAATTTATGTAATTGCGTGTTTTTAAATTGGCTTTAATTGAGGTTTCGGACGGTTAAGAAATATTAAGTTTTTTTTTTTTTCTTAATTCAATTTAAATTTAGTTATTAATTAACAAAAAAAGAATATATGAAAAGCAGTTAGAAAAGATATTGGAGGCTTCGCGAGTTTATTGTTTTTTTATAGGGTCTATATTTGTATATGAAATCATATTCCATTTGTTTCATAAAAAGTTTGAACTTGGAATTTATGAATCACATTATTTTATTGTTAGGTACGTATAGTAAGTTCTTCTCTAGTGGTCACTCAAAATATGCAAAATTCATACAAAAAATGCAAAAAAATCACACTTTTTAAAGTATATACTGTTTCAAAATTGACTTTCGAAAGTATGCATTTTAAAATATGCAGGTCCCCTATAGGGTCATATAAGAAAATATAATTCAATAGTACATTTGATTACTTATATATTGAAAAGAAAATATTATTAACCAAAATATTCATTTAAACCAGAGAGACGAACCTTTTCCATTTTTGTGTGTTCGGTTCTTTGGGTTCGGTTTTGAAAATTAAATTTAAAAGCGAAAAAAGTGAGGTTCTTGGGGTTCAGTTCAGCTTGCTAATTTTTAGTATAAATTGCTCAAAATTATTTTTTTTTTATGAGGGTTCGGTTATTTGGGTTTTTAAAATTAAAGGTTCGGTTCTTTAGGTTCGGTTCTAAAATCGAAAAAAGTGAGGTTCTTGGGGTTCGGTTCGATTCAACCGCTCTGATTTAAACAATAGTTGAACTAACTTAATTAAATTATTTTTTTACTATAGAAATGAGCTCTCGTCTTTCAAGTAGCTCTTTCTGACTTAATATTTATTACATGTTTTCCTTTTATTTTTTTATAAGCTAAGAAGTGATAAAAGTAACTTGTTGATATTGGCAACATCTGGTTAATTGTTATATATTTTTTCAAATTTATATTGATAAATTAGATTAAGTTTCACTTTGACATCGAAAATTAAACTAACTTTGTTTAAGTTGAAAATGAAGAAATGAAAAGAACAAAATGGAAAGGAAATATAGATTGTATAATTTTTATCAATAATTAATCAATTCAATTTTTTTTTTTTACTTAGTTTTGAAAACAATTTTTGTCTTATACTTTTAATATAACTTCTATAAATACGTATTGGAATTTTACAATTTTTGTTAAAATTTTCATTTATAAAACTAAAAGTGTTTCAAAACTATAATAGCATAAATAAAAGAAATAAAAGGCATAATCAAAACTTCTGATTAAGAAAACTCAATTTTGTAAGAATCTTACACAAAACTTTAATAATATAGAAATATATATACAAAAGTGTACACTATACAGACCAGAACATATACATACAGAACTATAGAATTTATATTTAAAGCAGAATAGTAAAAAAAAATGGAATATGTGAAACATTCTGTTGTTAACTTTTCTGAACTTTTCTCTTATAACATCTATACCAACAATAAAAAAAAAAAAAAAAACCAAACAAAACAAAAAAACAAAAAATAGAAGAGAAATATTATTTATGGCTAATTAAAGAGAATATTTTGTCGAAGAAAGTCACTAAGCCCATTGCCATCATTGCTTGTATATTGAGAAAAATTGTCTGCGTTGTGTATACAACCAACTAACTCCTCCGAGGAGCCCTTTCAAAACAAAACCTGTTATAATTCAAGTATTTTGATTTAGTTCTTGTGTAGATTGTCTGCCATAAAAACTTTTCTTCTTCATATTTTTTTTTTTTTTATTATCGTGTATATTTTTTGTATTGTTATGTATGACGGGGTAACTGGCAATACAAACTGGTTGGTATTAGTGTGTACTAGCAACATTACGATATAATATCTCGGTTATTTATTATATTTATAGGCTTTTGTAATGGAGAACGAGAAGATTTTTTTTTTTTATTGCACATCATAGCTATTCAGCTTTTTATCGACAACATAATTGGATAAATGAAAGTTCTAGCAATTTATTGTGTGTGTTTAAAAGTTAGAATACCAATTCTATTGAATTGTATACTTTTGCCCGTTTAAATTTTCATCTCGTGTGTCTTTTTTTTCTTCTGGCTTTCCATAAACCGATTTTTGATAGTTAAAATAAATGAAAATTTTACATTATCTTAATGTGTTGATTGTATGCTCAGAAATGTTAAAAACCGATTTAATTATTTTACAAAAAGAGTTTTAATGTATTTATTTCATGATGATGATAATAAATGATACCCCAAATAAAAAATATAATAATAGGAATGCGGAAAATATGATTTATCATGTGAAATTATTAAAATAATAAGCTGAAAAACTAAAATGTTAATAAATTTATGTCTTAAACTCAGCATTTCTTTTTGTTTTTCGGTTTTTTCGGTTTTTTCATTTTTAATTTTTCGATTGAGAGCACTATAAGAAATTAACATGTGAGCGAGGGTATGTGCGTGCTTTAAGGAATTTTCGTGATTGCGTGAATTAAAATTACTAACAATACACGGTATAAGTATAATATACTTTCTCTAATCCATCCAGTTTTGAGTGGAAACAATGTACAATATTGTACATGGCATATTTATGTTAAATTACTAATTATAATTACTGTGTAGGTGAAATGATTTTTTAACTGACTACTACATTTATAATGGCCAAAAAAAAAACCAAAAATAGAAATTATATATTATACCGCGCACCTACTGTTTATTTTCTATTTCTTTCATATTTAATAATAATTACTATAATAGAAAATGTTATAGAGTGCCTGAGATTTAATACGTTTAATGTTACCGTTGATTTATTGGGGATAAGGGATAACTGTCGAGGTAATATAAATTGAAACATTTTTTTTTTTTTTGTTCTTTTCATATTTATGTATAATATTTATATAAATATATTCATATTTCGTTTTTCGTATTTTTTGTTTTTTTTTTTGGAGTACAATTTAATAATTCAGGTAATATAAGGTGTTATTACAATTTGTAGGACAATATAATAAGTCATGTAATTATATAACATGTTATGTTACACAAACTATGCATTAGCATTATTATTAAATGTGTTTAACGCTTAAACAAACTAGATATTGAATAATGTTTGGATATGTCATTTATTAACATATAATGACTATTGCTGACTGTTAACAATGCATATATGATTTCAGAGCGATGTTATCGGAAATGTTGAATATATCAATTCCCTTATGGTGGAAGATATATTATAAAATCAAGAAGATGCGAAACACCATTTACAACCATAACGATAATGTTAAATATTTGATAATTGATTTCATTTAATTGGTAATTGCAAATTTCACCATTAATATTTTTTCCAGAAATATATAGTCAGAATTGTTTTTATTTATAGATTTTGGTTGGGATCAGATCTTTAATTTAAATGTTTTGTGATGCTCTGAACAGTTAATTGGCAATTTGGTATACAAAAATGTCTTACATTTTAATGAATGTATTAAATATTTTTAATTTCTTTCATCATTTTGAAGCCTTATCTTTAAGTTATGTTTTTGTTGTGTGCCACTTAAATTCAACAAGATGTAGCTAAATTAGTAATGCAATACGTTGACATACACACTGAAAATCAAGCTCCGAATACTAAATTTGATCACACGACTTTTTACAAAAGTAATGCTGATGCTATCCATTAAAATGTCGATTGATGCGCCCCGTTTGATGTTTTATTTCTAATTTAAGGTAAAAGGAAATATGCAACGTGCTGTAAAAGATTATTTCGATAGCATTCAATTGAAATCGGTTATTTAAAAATTCAATGTATTTTCGAAAAGTACATTTTAAATAACTTAAACATTACAGTTTTATAATTTTTTTAAATGTTTTGCATACAGAAAGCTTATTGAAAGGTAATTAATAATTATCGTGAAATCATTTTAATGACTTTTATAGTATTTTACAGCATTATAGCATTAGCAGCATTAAATGTTATGATTAATGACCTATGAAAAGCATGTTCTATTCAATTTGTGACTTTATATTTATTAAAAAATTCAATATAAAATATTTAAGTTTAAAAGTACAAACTACATTGTAGTAGACAATAAATAGGTGAATGAAATATGAAAAGGTTTTCTTTCTTTTTGCTTTTATTAAAAAAACGAACAATAAAATGATATTCAAATTATTTTAAATAAATTTTAATAAATGCGCAAACATGACTTCTCATGACCTTGAGAATATCCCAAGGAGCACAGTGGTACCACATATGACCCAATTCGTGACTAATTCATGACCAAATGGTCAAATGTGCCACCACAATGACGACAGAGTGACCAATTCGTGACCAAGTGACGTCAAAATGACGTCATCGTGACCTTTGGTCATTTTGTGTTCATTGGAATATTTAATATTCATTGGGAATAGAATATAGACCTCGTTAGAATAAGCTAAGTGTATATGATCCAGAACAATTATACCGTATTTTTTGGTTTAAAAAAACATAAGGAAAGACAAGAATTTTGTTTAACATTCTATACATCAATTAAACATAAAAAAAATTACTACATACCACTCGGAAAATAAACCAGATAACTTTTATTAAACAAAAAAAAAAACAGGAAACGTTTATCTGCAATATAAAGTTATGAAGCATTAAATAATCCATATTTTTATTTACAGTTATTATGAAAAAGCGCTGGTTTTTCCTTCTTGTTTGTTGTTGCTCTTTTTTCTATTTATTTATTTTTTTTTTTTTTTGGTTTCGTTTGTAATGTGATGAAAGACATTCTCATTCTTAAGAGCATATATAAAAACTATAAGACTATAAAAATATATATTGTGTTTCAGTTTGAAACCTATAACCTATTTCTAAAACCTATTCTCAAACAAGCAAAACGCTTTGTCTCATTTTAGATTCATTTAAACTGTTTGTATTGCAAAACCACCTGTCATGTATAAACTTTCCCTACATCATACATCATCATACTTCAACGCAGTATTATATTAAATATATGTAATATCATATAAGTACTTGCGCTATAACCTTTATGTAGTTAGATAGATGTTGTTGTTTTGTTTTGTTTTTTTCTTTTTTGTTCTCATTCTATACTTAGTTATACTTTGTACATAAACTTTTACATTTGGGAGAAAAACAATAATGAAAAACAGTAAAATCATTTATAACAAGGCATGTTTTTCTACTCGGTATAGCAATTTACCTAAGAAAACATTAATTTTCCTAATAGAAAATGGGTTTCTTGTTTTGTTTATATGCTATCCGTCATTTTCAATACTTCAGATTCAGAGCTGTTACAAAATTTACTTTTACTTATATGTATGTATGTATATTGTACAATAATAATATTTATTTATTTTTCTGAAGATAATAAATACACGCGTTTGCTATTTAGCTGGAAGGAATTTTCTTCTATTATTTTATTATATAAATATATATAAACTATTTTGCAAACAATAAATTTTGAAATATTTATTATCAATATTGAATTCTATAAAAAATTAAATATTGATTTTTGTATTCAATCTGTAAGTTATATAATTAATTGTTTAATTTAATATTGCTGAAAAATCAATTCAGGAAGATAAAATCTATATTATTGTTTTATTATATGCACAAATATATTTGGCAATTTTTGGATATATTGATTAAAATAAACGAAATAAACAAAATATATTTACGAAATTATAACATTTTAATTCCAGATATAAATACAATCCATCTTAGAAAAAAAAAAGAAATAAAAAATCTACCAGTGTCACACAGTAATTATAGATTTTTTTTTTTTTTAACTAAAATCGATTTAACTGAAATTTTGAATATAAGCAACATGAAAGAATACACATTTAAAAATGAAAACCAGCGGTAATTCTCTTGTTCAGTAGAACTTTAAATAAAACGACCACGAAGTATTCGCCGTTTGTTAAAAAAAAAAAAAATATAAACATCAATATACCAAATTACTATGTAATACTTAATGCTCGGTGAAAATTAATTTTCGCATCACAAAAAAGAAAAAAAAAACCACAAGAAAATATAGGGGAAACTCTTTTCTTCAAAAAAAAAAAAAAGAAGAAAAAAAGTTTACGTCCTCTTCTATTTCACCAAAAAATTTCTCATTTTAGTTATGTTTGTCAGAACAAATAATCTTGTGGTTGTTTTGAAAGTTAATTTTCAAAATGTAAGAATATCTACCTTGCATCGTGTAAAGTTAATTTTTTTATGTACTTATATATTATTTTTTGTTGTTATATTAATGTAATCACTGCGTACTGCTAATAATTTTTAACTATGCTTACACGAAAAAAGAAAAATATTACCATTGACGTCGAATATAGTGTGCTTTGATGTTGAATTTTACGAAAATATAACAAATTGGCTCTTTGAATAATAACATTAATGAATATGGCACGTAATTAAGCTAACGATGATGGGATTTGTTTAGCGTTTATTCTCTGGTCATGGTTCTTCATATTTTCTATTCGACATGAAAAAAAGAAAGAAAAAAAAAAGAAGAAAAAAAACAGCAACACCATTTATTTTTATTTATTTTTCTGTCTTTTCGTTAATTATAGTTTGGTATAAAACTGGCAAACGTGTTCAGCATTTTGAAGAAAGACAATTCGATTAGATATTTTAATTATCCAAACACACAAATATTTTGGTTTTGAGTTAAGAGTCAATTCATTTATCACACATGTCTGATCTCTAATTAATGATTACATAATATATACGCAGGAAGGCTAGACATAGAAAGAAAAAAGAAGAAGAGAAGAAAAGTCTAATATATGTTTCGGTATATATACAAATTTAACAGAGAAAAATAATTAGAGAATTTAATATGGCAAACATAAATCTTTTGAATGCGGAGAATTATATTAATTTTATTCAAATATTAAATTTCAATTGAAAATTGTAAGTAGGTTTTTATGAACTTGAAAGAGATTTGAGCGAAAAAAAAAAGAAGAAAAAGAAGATTTCTGTGTGAAAAACGAAAAGTAAATAGAAAAGTAAATTAACTCGAAATGTGTTTACACGCACCAGGCCGGCCGACTTTATTTTTAAGTTGATATATATATTTTTTTTTATTATTATTTCCAAGAGATTTGTGTTTCTTTCATGTTATATTGTATACACTAAGTGACAATTCATTTCATTTTAGATATGATTGCTATTTTAATATTTAATAATTTTTAATGTAATCATATCTTAAGTGGGGTCTTAGTGCCTTTACATATAGAACATAATTTTAATTGGATTTCCGCAGTAAATAAATAGATAAAAATAAATAAATAAATATTTTTTTTTTTAAACAATAATATAATTTCAAGAGCACATTGGAAATTTTGTTATGCCTTCGCTTTTCTGGAAAATTCATTGGTAACCTCGACAAAATAAGCGCGAAGACATGGACCTATAGTCCGCACAATATACAATGCCCCCCCCCCACACACATCCCCTGACAAATAATATTAACAGGGTGAAACAATTTAATTTAAAATCATTTTTTTCTTCATTTTTTTGTTCGCGAATAATGCACACGCGATGAGACGATAGAAGAACGCGCGCGTCTTTTTTATTTTTATTTTTTTTATATATTCTTTCAAATGAATTTCTATCCTATAGGATTTAATTTAGTATCTCATCTTTCTTTTTATAGTAGACACAAAATACTTTATTTTATTATATATATATATATATATTTATTTTTTTTCCTCTTCAAGCATACTTACAGTATAATGTGCTTAAAATACAAGATATGGTAATGTAATTTAATTTGACTAAGCATATATGATTAAATGAATATATACTTACAGATAGATAGATAGATAGATAGATAGATAGAGAGAGTAACAGTGAAGTATATAAAATATAAATTTTAGCTGTAAACCATCTTTATATTTAAAGCTTAAATAAGCTTTAAAATTTTGTTGAGAAGATTAAAAACCATGGCATTCTTTTCTGTTTTTTTATTTTTTTTTTATATATATATATATATTTTTCGTTGAGTTATATTATGTTAAAAATGAATAGAAAAGACGTCGAAAATTTTTGCAGACTCTGGTTTTTTTGTTTTTTTTTTTTTCTGTGTTTGGTTCGTTTTCGTTGTTGCGGTAAGCAGCATACTGTTCTAGCTGGTGTTGCGCTCTTCGGTAAAAGTGTGGGGTTGACTTGACATTAAAATTTAATGCAAATTTAACATTATTTCTTGTGGTATAAAAATAATTTACGGCTGAGAGCAGAATGATTATGGTTACATAATACTATGATTTTTTGCTTTATTTTTGCTTTTTTTTTGCCTGTGTGTGTACTGTATATGTATGCCTATGCAAGTATATATTAATATCATTTAAATGATTTTAATTTTCAGTCTTCATGAGTTTTTTTTTTCATATTTTTTATTTTTTTAAAGTTGAAAAAGAATAACCTATTTGTATATACGAGTATATATATGTGTAATGTATATATGCATATATATTTTATAGTACGTCGTGTCTAATAGGTAAAAAAAAAAGAAGAAACAAAAATTGAGAATAAGGTCAAAGATATAAATCTCAATCTTCATATAAATTAAGTACTTTGCCAATTAATTTTGTTTTGTTTTTTTTTTTTTTTTACATTATATGTGACATTGTTTATTACTATATATAGCAAAGTACCATTACATTGAAACTGATGAAACAGCAGATAACTGGCACAAATCACAAACAATGTATGCTACAGCATAATAGTTAATTTCGTGGTGGAAATATTTAATGCACTTTTATAGTTGCAATATTATATTTAGAGGTATTAATCAGCACCATGGCCATTTGTTTTTTTGTTTTTTTTTTTTTTAATAAAGCGATGCACATATTTCCAATTAAGTTAATGATCTTTCAATTTAATTTTAAATGGTTTGAATTACAAAATAACGTTTATATTACAAATTCAAGCAATCGTGTGATCAAAATATAATTTGTTTCAATTTGGTTATTCGTTTTATTTTTTATAGCATTTCAGAGATTATATAGTTTTATGTTCGTTCGTGGTTGGTGCTGTTTTTTTTCTATTCTATAATATTGTCATAAGAAAAAAATATCAATTTTACTTTGAAAATTCATTCCAACAGCATCCATAATTAATATCATTTTCTATTTTTCAATTACATAGAATAAAAAACGAAGTTTAATTTACATTTTTATTAGTATTTCTTGAATGCCATTATGCGGGGTGATCACAAATATGCATGTTGTTGTATATTAAATGCTGTTAAACTTTAAATAAATGCATTGCATAAATGAATAAGCCATTTCATTTATTTAATAATTTATTAAATAAACAAAACAAAATTGAATAAACTTAATTTCAGATATCATTTCATTATCATACACCTAATATTATGCCACATATTATACAAATATAGTATATAGGTATATATATATTGTGTATGGCCGATTGCCGCACCTTACCATACATATAAAATTAAAATATTTTCCTTCTGCTTTTTTTTTTGTATCCTATTAAGTTATTTTATACTTATGCACGAATGCCTATTGTGCCCCCCCATAAGTGTATGCAAATAAAATGTATATTGCTTGCTCTCTCTGATACGATATGTATGTAAATATGCAATAAAAATTATAGCTCTTCCTTTTATTAGGACATAATAAACATGTCTTTCTAGGTAAACAACAATAATACTTATTTTCTTCATATTTTTTTTTTTTCTTTTTGCTGTTTTGTATATTTAAATTTAGTGAGATCACGAGAAATTGAATTAAGCCATTTGTAAGTGGATAAATATGAAATTTAACAGACAAAATTTCACTAGTTATTTTGACAAAATAAAAAAAAAAAAAAAACCATTCACAGGTGGTATAAATGTGATGTATGAAATTGAATTTCAAATATTTTCTGAATGAGAAAAAATTAAAAGTAAAATGTTTTAGTTTAGAATATACGTATTATATTATTCTTTTATAGAAATGTCAATAGAAGTTTTTTTTTCCTCCTCTTTTGAGACGAATAAGAACTAATTATAGAAGTAATTGATGGCTCTCTGTCCATTTTGTATATTCATTCATGAATTATTTCCAGGGTTGCGGTTAATACTTATTAATAAATGACTTTTTCGATACTTTAGTTGATACTTTTCGATATATTTTCGATAACATTATCGGTCAAAAGTATCCAAAATACTGTTGAAAAACAGAATTTCGATACTTGATACAGATTTCATTTAAAAATATCGATTCGATACCCGATACTCAGCAACCGCATTCCCCGATTATTTCTCTGTAAATAGATTTCTAATCGATATAGTTTAATAGATTTTCGATCGAAATATTTATTTAGTTTAGGCTTGTAGCAAATTTTACTTGGGCAGTTTTTGATTAGTACCTAATTATTCTACAATTATTATAAACATCAACTGCTTTTATATCCGTATTTAAAAATTTTATACAAAAATTATTTTCCATTAGATTAATGATGCAATCCTTTTGATTGCAGTTTAGGTTTTTAGTTTGTTTACTCAAATCACCACATTATTTTAACTTGTAATACAAAACAAATATATATGTACTTGTACCTACTTTATATTCGTATATAGAAATGTAACAAAGTATATCCAATAATAATTTTAATAATAAAGTAAGTTTGCAGTTGAAACATAATAGAAAATTCAAGTTAGCTGACTGAACCCTATACATTTTTTATGACTACGTATACACACGATTTAGGTTATACATTATTATATTAAGACAGAGCGAGTATTAAAGAAAATTGTCTGATTGCATTTTAAAAGATTCAATTGTAGGCACACATTCGAGAATAATATATATTACAAACATATTACAAACAGATATGGAAACGTAATGGCTCCTTTGTGAACATATGAATTTTTTATATATGAATAAAAAAATATATGAAATGGTGTTGTGCAATTGTATGTAAGTACAATTTGAACTCCATCGAAAACATATTGTTACTATGGAAGAATATAAATTTCTAAACTGTTCTGAGTTTTTTTTTTTTTTTGTAAGCATTAAACTTATATAATATTATACAATATATATATTATATAATAAGGTGAATCGATGGAGTATCCGTCACGCCAGCGCACGACTTTTGGATTTAGGATTATCAGACCATTGTCCTAAAAGGTCCTTAATTAATCCTAATTGTCCGACCACAAATTATCATTTGTATTAATTTGTCCGAAAAATATACTTTTGTTCTAAACGTTTGACAAAGGCAAAATTTATTATATAATTGGGTCAGAATAATATATTTGAGCAACTAGAGCCCTAGCGGGGGAACCAAAAGCTCACAAAAATTAAAATTTCTTTAAAAACACCGAAAATAAATTAAAATTAACGTTCCATTTACTTCTCGGACAAATTATAATTTTTGTTCGGAAATGTTGGAAATTGCAAGGATACTATTCTAATAGCCCTAAAATTCGAAAAGTTGTCCGCTGGCAATACGGACGCGTCGATGGACAGTCGATGCAGTTAAATTGAACATGTAAATTGTAATATATATTATATACTCGTATACCTACTTTTTGCTTTCGATTTTTATGCAATTATTGCATAAATATTTGAATGAGTAAAAAATGTTTGATTGAAAAAAAAAAACTTGTTTATACATAGAATTCGATCATTTGCAAATATAAATGACTATTATTATTATAAATATCTACCAGTCTTACATTACAAAAGATGATCAACACATCAAAATGAATGAAATAAATTCCTTTCCATATTTTTGTCATATGAATTAATGCTCGGCAAGAAATATTATTATATCAGCCAAATATTGGGGTTGTAATTGTATGAATTTAGTTGTAATCGGTTTAATAGATAATAAAATATATAATAATACATCGTATATTTTTTTTTTTTTAGCAAGTACCTACTTTAAATAATCAAATATAGCATCTTTATTTCAAATACATTAAACGAAAGATTTCGTTTACTTTTCAGAATTATTATTTTGCTGGTTTTGTTTTTTTTTTTTCGTAGCATGCACGAATATTTCCATTTAATATTTGTCTGCGGTTAAACTGTGGTTTTTGTGGCGTCAAGTACAGTGAAATGTTTGCTGGTACAAAACTACAAGTGTATACAAATTCATATTAAATATGAGTGTGCATTTGCTTTTTGCGTTGTTAGAATATGGTTATGGGATATACGCGCCAAAAAATCAGAATACATTTTTTAAACAATTTTTTTTTTCTGCGTTATTTTTTCTTTCTTAGTTTTTCTGAAATTATGGTTGCGTATATAAAATCGTGCATTCATCATGTTTTATCTCTTCCTTCTGTTATTTCAATTTATTTAATGTTTGAGTGTCTACATGAAATATACTTTTCTAGATGAAAATGAAATGAGAACATTTTTTTTATTATAAATGTTCTTTTTTTTTTTGCTTTTTTTTTATTTTGCAGATAGAGATATTATTTTCATGAAAATGTTTGTGCCTTTTGTGTGGTTTAAAAATGTTTCTTCTATTTTCTTTTTATCATTTTTTTTTTATTTTTGAATACATTGCGGTGTTTTATGCCTACATCTATTTTGTAGATATACGAGTTGTGTTTAATATTTTTTTTGTCTGTAGAAAGTAGAGATTTAGTATCGTTTCGATTGAAACGTATAGTGATATCAAATCGACATCGATGAAATATACTGACGGCACCTCTATAATCTTTTAAAAACAAATGGAAAATTATATGAAAGCTATTATTTTATTTTATTTAATTAAATACATCCATTAATCCCACCTACAACAAATTTTCATTAAATAGACTTTTAACCAAATTCAATAATTCAAAATTTTAATAACACTGTTGATAATCTTTTTCTCATACCATTAAAAAACAAAACGTCAGCATCTCATCATCCGTGTTGTATTTATATATACATTCATCCATCCCTATCTTGTATACATATCTCTCTACAAGACACCGAATACACACCCGTCTTCATCTTTATTTTAATCAAATCAAACAATCTGTACACACTCTGGCACAACATTCTAAAAGTAACAGTGTATATAATATTATTATACTGACGATATACCGAAAGAAAATTTTTCACTCATACCCAAAGATATACCGTACGTACAAGCCGAAGAAAATTCAGTGTTATAGGGTAAATTTTCAATGAAAAAAAAAAGGAAAAAAAAAATGAAAAAAAAAAAAAAAACTTGGGATGTGGGAAGTGATTTCATGGTATACTCTCCATCCATGCAACTTTTTATATTATTATAGCGACGAGTGCTTTTCTATATTACAAGTATGGAGCTGAACACACTACCAGGGCAAAAAAAAAAAAAAAAAAACC
Source organism: Catotricha subobsoleta (assembly GCA_011634745.2). NCBI lineage: Eukaryota > Metazoa > Arthropoda > Insecta > Diptera > Cecidomyiidae > Catotricha > Catotricha subobsoleta. The sequence continues at coordinate 28,074 of JAABKK020001288.1, forward strand.
AGTAAAATAAAAGATTTTTTTTTTTTTGTGAGCCAAACAATATAATCATGAATATATGAGTTTAGGTTTGTAGAGGTAGCCCTCTCTATATATTACAGCTGTAGATATATAATAATGCATTAGAAACGCCAATGTACCTCTATATTTTGCTTATACCATATCACGACTCTTCTTTTTTTTTTTTTTTCTTTGCTGTTTTATTAACACAGAAACACTGAGAGCGAGAACAAGGTGCGGATTCGTGAATAATTGCGTTTTTAATTGAGTTAATAAAAGAAGGAAAATGTGAGGGGTTCAATTTTCCCTTTTCTTTTTTTTTCTTTTTTGTGATATTATATATAATTATTATAATAATAATATTGTACGCAAGACGGATGTACACGAACAATCTTACATAATGCTTAAATATTTCTTTATCGTTTTAAATATTTAAGTATTATTATAATTCAGTCATTTTCTTCCCTAGTGGAATTTAGGTTTGCTTTTTGTATACCATGGAAGGTAGTTTTTGGAACAAATTGTATACCTATACCTTCCTAGGTATACTTTTTATATAACTATACCTTCAAAGGCATACTTTTTTTGCAAAAAATACTTTATTTGGTATACTTTATATACCTAGCATGGTATATATAATAAATACCTAGTAAGGTATATGAAGTATACCATATAAAGTATTTTTTGGAAAGAGTATACTTTGGCAAGTATACTATTTGTTCCAAGGTATACAAAAAGTATACCGAAATTTTCCAGTAGGGGTGTGCGTTACTGGATCGATTTCAATAGTTATCTAAATTTTATATTTTTGCAATTTTTGATTTATTCTTTGAATATATAGAACATACATATTTGTATAGCGGGGTATTGATTAAAAAGTTGTATTTCGTATAAAAGAGATTTTTAGAGGGGACTTTTCTTATTATTTAGTTCTTTTTTTTTTTTTTTTAAGAAAAATTGATTTTTGATTAAATGCTTTTTTATCTTTCTAAAGAAAGAATATTTATTACTTTCACAATTATTCGAAAAATTATCCAATATATAAGTAAAGAAATAAAAAAAAAAACAGATTTTAAATTGTTTACAAAAAATTCTATAGAATTTTGCGCTAATTGAAAACCAATTTAATACTATAATCTAGTACAAAAATAATCACAATCAGTTTTTTTTTTTTTTTTTTTAATTGAAATCATCGCTAGATTGAAAATGTCTTTCAAACAAAATTATTCTATAAAATGTAAGTTACCAATGAGTTCTAAATTAATAATTAATTTATTTCTGATTTTCATATACTGACTTGAATATTGAACAATAATATTATATGGTTCTTACAAATGAAGCGAGATAACTTACCTGAAAATAAACAAAAAAAAAATATACAATAAATTAATTAATTCATTTATGAACAATAAGTCTTTGTTTTTGTAAAAAATATATTAAATCGAAAATAATGACAAAATGCAAAAAAAAAAAAATATATCAATTAATTGTACCAGCAAGACTGAATTTCTAGCTTAACGGTTTACATTTATTAGAAAATTTAAATTTATAATTTCTCAAGGTTTTTTTTTTATTAATAATAATGTCAAAAATTTGACAATCAATTTAATTCATAAAATCATAATACTTGGCATAATATGAAAATATCACAATCAAAAGATATTTTAAACACCATATTGACAACAATATATACTGTGTATTAATACAATGGGCAATGTCTATAAGTCAACAAAACCAATTAGAGTTCAAAATATGTCTACATCATAATATATATATATATATATATATATATATATATTGTATATATAATATAGATATTTTATATATATGATAA
>JAABKK020001299.1:9347-29890 GCA_011634745.2 Catotricha subobsoleta
TGTTTCTTTTTCGCTTTTACTATTCCTAAAATATTTAATTCATAAATATGCATAAGTGAAAGTTTTAATTAAATTGCGATGCGGTAGAAATGCTATATATGATAACATCAAGACTGTATATATCGCTATCGAAATATATTATTATGTGCCCACTAATAAATAACTACTTCATATTAGGAAAATTCGGTCTTGCATTGTCGATATATCGACAGTTATTATAATAACTTTTGAAAGCTTTGTAACACTGGATTACAAAAGACGGCATACCAGACTCAGAATATTTAGAATATAAAAGGTTTATTATCTATATTGAGAGCGAAAGACAAAAATCTAATATTTTGTAGAAATTCCATTCTTCAAACCCAGTGAAGTGAGCATTGTGTAATCAGAACACTCTTCATGGTGGGTTATAAATATATGATGCAAAGGCAACTTTATGAATGCCTAAAGTTTATTTTAATTATCTTTCATCATCATCTATTATTGCTTTTGCTGCCGCTCCAGTAAACAAAAACATAACGAACTGCCTTTAAGATTATTTAATTCGCAAATCTGATTTGTAATCTTTAAATTTCATTTACCATTAATTCAACCTATTAACCTAAAACACTTTCACTAAAAATAGTTTTTGTATGAAATTCGGATGAAAGAAAGATACATAATATTGACAAATATGCTTAATTTCTGCGATTTTTGCAAATTATTTTTATTCTCTTTAAATATCTGAGATTAACGGTATCATAATTTTTGAGAGCACCAATTGAGAAAAATAAAAGTATTTCAAACGAATTGTTAGCATTATGTATTTATTTATCTATTTATAATTACTAATTACATTAATTTGTCATGAAAAAACAAGATATTTGTGTTGAGACCTGAAAAGTAGATGATATATTACATTTTGTTTTTTTTTTTACAGTAACTGACATTACAAAACAAAAAATCGAACAAAAACTTATAGAAATGCTGAACCTCAAAATTCAAAAAAAAAAAAAGGAAATATATATAAAGACAAACACATTGTTTTAATGAATGAGTCTACGACGTCTAGCTATTTGCGTGACAAATATATTAATTAATTTTGGTTGTCACTGTTTACATGTGCCTACTCAATTATAATAAAATACAATTACACGTTCTTAATCTAATTGTGTTCTTCATGTCCTCTATAAAATAAATTGTTGGTAAATAAATATTATTCTGAATACTACTCTTTTGAATCATACCTACATTGGTTGATATCTGAAAGAAAGAAAACAACACAAAAGAAAATCATGCACATGATTTGGCCAACATCGCAATATTACATTTACAACGACGCTATTCTTATTATACATTTATAAACGAAACAAATTTTTGTGCTTACCATCGTCATCTATAGTTACATACTTTTATATATATGTACCATACAAACATACAATATGAAAATTGCATTCAATAATTCGTTGACCTATGAGTACATGTGTGTGTGTATTTTTAATATTTGTAAATTGTTGTATGGTTTGGTTAGTAAGTACATACTATGTATGTGGGTGGAACATATAATGAATAAGAAAAACATGTTGATATTACTTTCCTTTTTTTTCAAGTTTTTCCAATAACAGGTAATGTTGAAAAGAGCACAAAGTCTATATAATGAACAGAGACAAACCGAATGAAAATACAGATTGATTTGATAACGGCACGGTTTTTCTTGAAAATGTTTCAGTGTACATTTTGAAGCATTACTGATAGCTTTTCCAACTCTCAAGTGGAATAAAAGAAAAACAATCATATAAAAAAAAAATAGAAATAAAAAAAAATAGTGTTAAAAGAGCTTTTCGAAAAATAATCATTTTTTTTTTTAAATATATATATAAGTATTTAATAGAAAACATTAATAATAAAACTCTAGTGTGTAATTTAATATAATCGTAAATCGTGTAATATTTTTTTGTGAAAACTGATTAAACCACGCGCATTTGAAGTAATTTTTCTCAATCATTCTTTTCTTTTTTTGTGTGTCGAGCTTTATATTTGTGTATAAAACAAAAATCGATTTTTCTAATGAATGATACAAAAGAAGAATATCTGTTTCTATAAAGTTTCGTTATCAAAATAAAGAACAAGAAAAACAATTAAAATAAAATTGATTGTGTAAAAGGTATCATTACAACAGAAGGAAAATTTTCTTTATTGGAGGTAAATATTACTTACTATATGTCTATATAATTTTGATAATAAATGCAACAAAGAAGGAGAAAATGTCAATTCAATTGTTTTGAAGAAAAAAAAAAAAAAATGATTGATTTTCTAACGTAATTTTAAATTTATTTAAGAAATTAAATTTTCATTAAATTTCTGTATTAGCAAATATTCCGTATTTATAATAATAATTATATTATCAGCTTTCGTAAATCATTTCCGTTACATAAAACTACAATAAATGGTTGCATATATATTTATTTATATATACATTCCATTGTACAAATAGATAATTTCAATTTATTTGAATTATAGGTATAAATTGTGTATAGTGTGTTGTGTGTATATTTCTGATAAATGTTTATACACCACTCATATATTTACCTACATTATTATCGTAAACATATTCAATGGACATGTTTGCTTTCATTCAACATAAAATGTATTTATTTTTCAATATTTTAACGAGAACTCTAGACATTTTACTTGTAAGTTATATAACCATGATGATAATGGAATGAGAACGGGTATATAGGTAAAAAGGGTTGTATTTTAGATAGTATTATATAGTATGTGCCTGTCATGTCAAATACATACAACTATTTGAAAATTCGATTTTTTTTTCTTCTTTTCTATAACATATAAATATAGAATAATATTTAGTATCGATACGGATACCGGAATTGGTATATATATATATATAATTATATACATACGCTTTATATGTCGAGAAAATATTATTATATTTTATCTATATACCTTTGAGTTTACTTTAGTTTTAAAATGGTTCGATTATATAGGTATTCAATTGAATAATTTATTAAAACCATTTAAAATGAACATTTCATAAATGTGAATTTAATAAAATATTTTGTGCTGGCTTCACTTAGACGATGGTAAACCGGATCGACCGTTGTTATAGTAACTGAAAATTTAGAAATTGTAAACGCATATTATATATACTTATTATTAAAGCATATTTTATAAATATGTTTAACATATAATTTGTTCTCAAAAAGATTTAAAACATTAAAGCAAAATGTAATTATTCTTATATCCGTTAATATATGGATTTTAAAATAAATCCATGCATAGTAAAGTTTTCTATGTTACACACGTAGAAATATAAATAATTAATAATATAAAGTTTTCTAGGTATAATTTTATGTTATATGGAATTTCTCCGACTAATTATCGCTGTGTAAATTACAGGTAGATAAAACCACTATAAATGAGTCGTCTCTTATGTAATCACTAATTGTTATTAAAAAAAAATCAACTTTTTACATATTAAAAATACCCTTAAGCTCCCTTAAGTAAATCGATCCACACAAAATTAGTTCATTCTTTCTACATATAACTATAGCATTATGTTATTGGAATTTTTGATTTATTTCTAACGTTACAAATTGTATATTAAAATGTCAAGTGCCACTAAACAAATTTGATAGAAAATTTTACGAGTACTATAACTCAGATTCTCAATTCAAAAATATTTACTGTTTCTGAAGATAATGCATGAGTAGTTAATTTCTTGATGCAATATTTTCAGATTCTTCTAAGATATGAAAAAAAAAAAAATATATAATTAAATAAAATAGCATTTTTTGTGCAGATTAATTTTAGCTTTCTGTGCATATAATTTTGATGATTTTAATTAAAACATAAATGTTTATTAGTGAACTTATCACAACATTGACAACGTGATGTGATTAAAGAGTGTAAAGACCAAATGTGTAAACTTTAGTTTATACATATAGCAGTAATAATACGATTAACATAAATTATTTAATGAACATCAATGTATTCTATTCAGATTTTATTTATTTTAAATTAATGAACCTCTATAAACTATAAGTGAAGAGAGAGGTTAATATTCATTACGTTAACTTAAGTAAATATATTAAAGTACGATCATGGTCTACCCACTTAAAGAGACTTTAACTTAACAATATAATAAAATCTGAGGTAATTGTAGTACAATTATATTTATGATTATTAATTGGTAATAAACAAATTGAGTGGATTATTTAACAACGGCATAACGACACTAGTAATATATCCTTATTAAAAAATATCCCAATGAAAAAAAAAAAAAAAATATATAAAAATTCGTTACATTCTTGTAATATTAAACAAATTTCGATATCCCTTTTAAAATGAACATAAGCTTTTAATTTAATCTTATCTCATCTTATTTATTAAACAAGTACTTACTTAATAATAAGTATATAAATGAAGGTATATTATAAACTGAAATTGATGTTTCATCATGATAATGCTAAATATGGGTGTGCTCTGCTCATGCTGTATAAGAATATGGCATGCGGTAATGGTGATGTAATAACAATAAAAAATAAAAATAAAACGGGAGAAAAGAATAAAAAAAAAAAAAAAAACCACAACCACTTCATCAGGTGGTTGTTATAATGGTTTTAGACGTAGACAGGTAAGGTAGATATTAAAATGATGTAGACTAATTGCCCCGATTTATAAATATTTTGGATGGCTTCGATAAAATCTCCATGAAATGATAGATTGCGCAAATTGGATAATATATTCGTTTGCCTTCTTTTAAGAAATTTACCAGCAAAAAATATTTGATATTTTATTAGATGTATAGAATTGAGAATCAGGGTTGTAAAATATTCAAACTTATTCAGAAATTTACAAACAAACAAAAAAACAACAACAACAACGCATATTTCCATACATGTTGACGTGTATTTATTTGTATTCAGTGTCAAACTAGATTTGTTTTTGAATATTCTTGGAAAGAATAATCTAGAAATTTAGAGGTATACAAAGTAAAGTACAAAGTAATTTTCTTTTACTTTCTTCAAATAATAATTTACTTTTACAAAAAGTAAATTTACGGCTACAAAGTAAAATACAAAGTTTTTTTTCTTTCCAATGAAAAATGTAAGCGAAAAAAAGTAATATTTCATTTGTTCTAAAGTAAATTTTAATTTGTAGACATCGAAAAATACTTTGTAAAAAGTAAAAAAAAGGTAAAAAGTAAAATGCCACAATTTTTTTTTTTTTAGAGTGTATGTATTAAGTGTTTCACAATAGTAGCACACTTGATTGTATCCAGAAGGAATTAATTCATTATTCAATTTTATAATGAATTGTTATGGAAATATGTAATGCTTAGGTTTTACCTATGAGTTCTATTTATATGAATTGATACGAACGTGAATTCATGTAGAACCTAATATAAGACTTATTTGATATTTGTACATCCTACAATAAAATTATATATAAGTATTTGATTTATTTTAAATTCTCTTTTCTAAACTAAATTTAGTTCTAAATTGTAAAACACTTTCCAATTGTTTCTTAATATCTTATACTTACATTCATTGTGATAAAACCCGTCAAACTTTTGTTTAAACATTCGTAAGATAATAAGTATTCAATGTAGTTATTTGCGAACGATAGAAATATCAATGTAAGTTTGAGACAGATACGAAAACTTATTTAATAATGAAACAAAATACGTACAATAATATATTGTTATTGTAATCAATATTAAATTTCAATTACGAAACTTTGCATCATTAAGCCGATAGGAAAATAAGTTAGGATAAATGCCAAATGGGCTTATATTACTGGTAAAATTTTTGCTTCAATTAAAATTGGTTTTAATTTTAAAGTGCTAAAATTATTTATTTTGATATTTTGCTCCACAAATTTTGAATATGACCTTTCTCTCGACGAGTATAAACATTATTTTTTAACGAGAAATTAAAATTGGTTATTGGTTAAATTTTAGTGTTTAACAATGTTTAAATATTTATTTAAAAACTAATATCATCAAATTAAGAAATGTTTGCAATGTTTTGACTGAAATAAAATTAAGCAAATAAAAAAAACTTCATACTTTCACAAAATGTGATCATATTCATTTTGAGGCATATTTTTTCCCTATATTTCTAATATTTGAATGAATTTAGAACGCGACCCATCAGTAGGATCTGCACATTTCTTTGATTAATCTACAAATTTATACAACAGCTCAAGTTTTAACTTTTTAAATGGTCAAATCATGTGCATAACTTGTGTTCATTCGACGATCGCTTATTAATTAATAAAATCTTTCTCAGATAGCTGTATCACAAGTTTGATGTCTTGAGTATAATTATAAATTAAATTGAAATTTAATATTCATACAAAACCATATTGTTTACTTACTGATTCCGAATATTAACAGGATACGGTTAAACATAAAAATTAATATTGAACTGCTGCTAGTAACAATATTGTACACTTGTACCAGTTAACATAGAAAATAATTACAAAGAGGCTGACAAGAATATGCCAAGCTTTAAATTGGATAAACGAAATATGTTGAATATATTTTAATAAATGGTTTCAAACAGTACATAAATATCAGGAAAAATTAAAGTTGAAAGAAAAAAGATATTTTATTTAAAAGATCAATTCGCAAAATTTCCAGACATAAATATTATTGCAAAACAATTCTCAATACAAAATAAAAAATAACTGCAACAACAAATCGATAGAAAAAAAAGCACACATCAAATTAAATATTTGGTATGACCAAATAAAAACCTTGATGTTTTTTTTTTTTATAAAGTCAAATAGATTCTCGCTCAACGAGATATTAAAAAAATAAACTAATCTGTAAATATATTTATAAACCGTGCTCTAATTGCGTTACAGTATATGAAATCCATTAAATAGCTGCTTATATCGTAATTAGTAATTAATGCAAATTTATATATAAAATGATGATGATATTTTTTTTTTGTTTACTCTCTTCCGCTCATAATCACAAAACATTTTTCTATAATAGTTCAATTAAATTAGATTCAGTGCTGTAGTTAGGGTATGTGCATGCATATTGCATATATAGCCTATACTTGTTATAAGAACAATTCATTAAAAATAATATAAATAAAATGTTACTCGTGCTTTAAGTAATCATTGGGTTTGCTTAATAAAAAAACCAATTGTAAATAATCAATTTATTAAAAATAAAAAAAAATATTAATCAGAATAGGTTAAAATACCAGATGGTCGTAAGAATATTGCTGTTCTCGATTCAATTACCCAGCAAGCAATTTATGAATTGATTAGAAAAAGTGAAGAATTATTCAGATATATAAATACTACGGATATTATTTTAGAAATATATCTCAGATATCCTCCAGAAACGGTACTCTTACATGGTTATTAATTTCTTTAAGATATTACAGATATATTGTTAACGATGTTAATGACTATATAAATATATATATTATATCTTCTTTCTTAATAACTCTTTCCCGCCTCTGTAATATGTTTGCCGGAAATTTTAATGAAATAATAATATCTCTAAAATATATCAAAGATATAAAGACGTAAAGTGTTTCAGGTCTCGCGATATTAAAGCATGCTTTGTTTGTTGGGTATTTTCATTTCGCAACCATTCAAAATGCTGTATATAAATTTAAATTTTCATAGAAATTTGTAGACAATACACAATCAAGTGTATTGTGTCAAAATTTTAATATAAGCGAAAATCAAATGGCTCCAGAATAAAAATTATACTAACAGCACCAATAGAAATATATATAGTCACCAATGTCTGGCTTTTGATCAATTCGTGAATAAGGAAAATGAACTGTTAACAACATAAATTGAAGACAGGCAGATGTTTTCGTCATAAATTGCTTCAGGCTTTCAATTCATTATTTGATAAAAATAATAAATATTTATTACGCGCAACATTCTCTTATCATATTGTTTAGTGGTTTTAAAAAAAATTATTCTAGTTACGACTCTGATTACATTGAATCTTTTTGAAACTATTAAAATTTTATATCTATAACATATAACATATGTATCTATTTTTCGATTGCATATTAAATACAATATTTTATATAACTTTTAGTAAATTTAAATATGTTTAAAGAGAAAATGTAAATAGATTTTATTTTATTTTGTTTTTACTTAAAATAAACAATTTATTTTTTTAAGTATGTAAAGTATATAAAATCAAACGAAAAAAGATATCTTAGATAATTATTACGACTATAAAAATTCCAAACACGAAGCGCATCACGAGAAACCGGATCTTAAATTAAAAATAGAATTTTCTTTTTGTAATATCCTCAACTCAAGAATAATATATATCTTTTTTATTTATTTATTTATTCGTTTTTTTTTTATGAATTTAATATGTACACAAGTCACACCTCACACAACTACATAATGCCGCAAGTTTGCAAATAAAATTTATTATTTATATCTGTTTAATTATTGACTCTACATTCTAACAAAAAAATATTAAAAAAAATGAAAAATGAAAAATGAAAAATGAAATCAGTAGCAAATCTGTAAAAACAACTGCCCTACTACTTTTTCTTCATTTTTTTTTTTTTAATTTTTGCAACAGCAGCAAAAATTTAAACGAAATATAAACATAATAAACACAAGAGAAAAAAGAAAAAAAAATTAAAATAGTAATCTTATTATAAATATTTTCTTTAGGTATGGAATTTGTTTCTTTGTTTTAATAAGCTATCGGCTAACGCCATGAATTTAATTGTGTATATAAGAAAATATGCAAATATAAAATAATGGTTAAGAAAAACGAATAAGATGGGAACAAAAAAAAAAAACATCATCTTCGGTGCGCACATTAAATATACAAATAAACTTTCGTTTGGGAGAGTAGAGCTGCTGTGTAGCAAGTATCAGGCTAGCAGGAGTGGCAATGACGCCATTATATGCGTTAATATGTTGTTTTGTATAGTTTGGCATTGAGATGAGAATGAAGAAAGTATTGTAGACATTGACAATGAATATTTTCCGATGGATTGTTTTTATTTTTATTTTTTTTTATTTTAATATAGAAAATATAAAGAAGAATAACAACAACAACAACAACAACAACAATAACGATGAAAAATCCGCGCAATACGAAACATATAAAAATATTGTAATATTTTATTTTGATTTAAGTTCAACGACTTGTTTTGCAAAAAAAAAATTATACTAATAATAAAAAAAAAATATGTTATATATATAAAAATAATGAAAGTGTGCGTGGCACAAATAAATCTCAAATAAGAAAAACAAAAAAATTATTTCTATCAAAAATATATAAAAATCGTATATTATTTTATTTTTTCTTTATTTTAATTATACTTAAAATAACCTTGAAAAGAAAAAATAAGTTCTGGGTTAATGCGTTTTTTTTTTCGTTTTAAAAATAAAGCAGAATAATAATCAACATAATTCACATCAGCCTAAATAGAAATATTATATTGTCATGTTTAATTACTTTATACGCAAAATATCTAAATTTTTGATGATATTGAAACATGTATTTGCAATTAATGTTATTTTATTTAATACAAAGAAAAATAAAAATAAAAAAACTGAAAGCAATGAAAAAGATAATTTCCCTGAAGGTTTCAATCAAACACTGGCCCATTCTGTTTTTTTTTTTTTTTTTTCATAAATTTTAAAAGCGATAACAGATTTATGTTTTAATTTTACTTTTCCATTTAAGCTTTTAGGTCATTTAAACTTATAAACATTCATTTCAGTTATCTCTAATTATTGAAATGTAGAAGATTTACATCAATATTTATAAATATTACGCATTAAATAAAAAAAAAAATAGATAAATAAATAAATAGACAATATTGTGATCAAATTCGATGCTTTTACGTTTATTCATTCTACTGAAAAATATTTATTAATGAACTTGACTACATTTGATTTTGATATATCTCGGATAAATTTGCGTCACAAAATTGATAAACAAACTTTATTGTTTCCACGATATCGACTTACGTACCCACTGAATGGAATAATATCGATGAATTAACTTTATGTTAACAAGACATAAATTTAGAATTAAGGTCCTTGATGTTGGCAAGACAATATTTATATAAGTAAAAGAATCATAGATTTTTAAATCCTCCGACAACAATAAAATATATAAAGAATGAAAATAATAAACTTATGATATCAAATTACGAACTTTTATGTAACCTTTTATAAATGTTATATCAGAAACATTACCACAAATATGTCTAAAATATTATTTATGAAGGCTTTAACATATATAATTTACATGAACCGATTGCATGAATAAAATAGGCATAAACAATTTTTCCAGTAAATAAATGTGGATGAAAAAAATATTGTTCATCATTTTTTCTTTGAAAAGTGTTGTTAATAAATTATATTTGTGAATAAAAATAAATAAGTAAAATGAAGGAAATATAAAAGAAAATTCTTAGAAATTTCTTAGAATTTTTTTTTTAAACCATTCAGTCATTGAAAAAAAAAAAATTCTAATGTTTCATTCGTTTCGTTCAATTTTTCTTTAATAATGCTGGTACATATAACCGTAGACTTACAAGTTTCCATTTTTGTTATCGCACAAACCTTTGCCATGTAAGTATTAAGCATAACTGTACTTATATAATATTAAAAGAAAACTTGAAAAAGAAAAAAAAAAAATTACTTCAAACCGCTTTAAGGATATTGTTCAGTTTCAATAGAATATGTTTTGAAAAATATCGCATTGTATATGTGGTATGGATAGGATATATCACTTACATAATAATAATACAAAACAAACTAATATGTATTGAAACCAATGAGAAAAGATTCGAGGTATTTTATTGTTTATCAACATATAAGTGGAAATAAAATTTAGTTTTTTTCTTTTTGTCTTGCCGGAATTTTTATTTTTTTTTACCATTTTTTTCTTCTCCTTTCTCTTTGCAAACTTTTTCCTTTATTCTTACATAACATCTTTTATATAAGTTTTTCATCCATTGTACCTTTTTATTTTTTTTTTTTTTTTTAAATATTTTATTATAAAAAAATATAGCCTACTTATCGAACCTGAAAATATCACTGCTATTTATTCGCAACGATATTAATATGAGAAACGACGGTGGTGGCTTCTTTTTATCTTCTTCTTATTATAAATATTGCGTAGTAGTTACACATCAAAATTTCCTTATTTTGATTTAAAAATATAATATATAGTTACTTAATATTAATGTTCAGACAGAAATTTTTATATATTTTAACATATAGGTGGGTATATTTAAAATTATATGTAACATGAATTTTTCTCATTTTGTATAATTTAATATTTATACTTTGTATGAGAATTTTGTTTTCTTTTTTCTTTTTTTCCTTGTACACATAATGTCAGAACAGAAACTTTTATTTTTAAGTAAACACAAGATTTGCATGTTATTAGAAAAAATAAAATAAAAATATATTTCATAAGATGTGTAATAAAAGATTTTTTCTTTTATTTAGCTCAGGTAATAATTTGTAATATCCGTAATTTGATGAAAAAGAGCGAGAGAAAAAAAAAACATTTTCTCCAGCGTTGTTTATTGTGAAATGTAATCAAAGTGGCATGTTTTCCGTCGAATACAACATATCAATTTCAATATTAAATTCGTATATGTCTAAATCCAATATTCATGTAATTAGTTGAATGTAAACAGCAAAGAAAACCCAATTTTTATTTATTATATATAGTATATACCTACCAAAGAAATATAATGTATTTCATATGAATCCAATAATTTATTTTCATCCTTGTGGAATTAGTTTTATTAAATGTTACAATTATTATATGTATATAATGTTTTGTAGAGTAATTTCATCATTTAAAAATAAAAATAATTTGATTTCTGTGTGCTAGAATAAATGATATTTAAGTATATTGTGGCTGTATACAAAACCCATCAAAATCCATCAAAACCAATCAATCGTAAAACCAATGGAAAGATCTTATTCAATTATTTATCTGTAGTTTGTTTTACAATTACGAATATTACGAACATTGAAATATATTCAGTTTGAAATGTGATTTCTTAAGAGTTCCGAAAAATGTTTACTGTGGGTGCATTATTTGTATTAAATAAAATAACCAAAAACTATATTAAAGATAAAGATTAATTTCCACTTTAGTGAAAAGAAAATGAATGTCTGAGATTTTTACGGTGAATGACATATCTTTGAGATTTCAAAAATGGTAAATTGGGTAACATGCTGCTTATGATATTTTCCTAGTGGGCGATATTTTACCTTTCGGTGTTTCTTTCTACGGTATTTTTCTTTCATTTTCTCTAATGTACTCTTTTTTATATATTTCCACAGAATTCTTATACATACTTATAAATGTAATATTCATAATATTATCATTTACATTAACATATTATATGTGAGCGCATAGAATGAATGGCATAACCACGATTTAATGTAGACGAAAAATCATTATATCTATTTAGTAATTAGATTATTTGATTTACCATCTTCAACATAATTCATATATCATGCCTTTCACATATGTGAACTGATATCCATTTTATTAGTATACATACCTACGATTAATATTCATTTTACAGATTGAATGTTTGGATCGAATATAATGAATGATGATCATGATAAAATTTATTTTGAACCATTTTTACTTTGCTTATTATTATTTTTTACTCGTATTACAAAATTTTCCGTTCTAATATATTTAACAGAGAAATACATACTTATTCGATGTTCATTTTATTTTATTTTCACCGCACTGTATAAATTAGATAATGATATATGTTTAAGTTTATGTATAAGGTGGCTCAACAAAAACCTCCACTTTCCTTTATTAAAATAAAAAAAAAAAAAAAAAATGGTTTTGACATTGATGGGATAAAATGTAAAGAGTAAATACGCTTATAATAGTATAAAAGAAATGTTCTAAAGATATTAGGTAGGTATTTTAGCAATGGCATTTTATTTTTATTTAAATTTGCCATCTTTAATTTATTAAGTACAAGATAAAGATAATAATTATACATAACAATAGATGTATGAGTCCAAATTCATTCAAGTTGGCCCACTCATTTTTTTTTTTTTTGAAAATTTAATTTTGAATGGTATGTTTGTTTAATGCGGTTAAATTTTTTGTCCCAATTTTTTGTTTTTCTGAAAGGTTAAAGTATTCTTAACAAAAAAAAAGAAGCAAAATAGCAGGAGAAAATAATATCGAAAGAATTTCCCCTAGGCTATGGGACATAATCCAATATTTAAAATATAGTATTATATCTAATGTCATAAGAAAATGTAGATATTAGTTTAAATGTCTAGATTTTCTTAATTGAGTTTTGAGAATGCTTTAGACTCACAGGAAAAAAAAAGTGCCTTAGAAAATATCAAGTCTGTTAAAAGTTATCATATCATTTTTAAACGAAAATTTAGATCATTTACTTTTATGCCAATTTATCAGTACCTTTGGGCCTTTATAGTTTCTTTGTATCCTAAATTTCTGAAAAGAATATTTTGTATAAAAAAAAAATAACAAAATAAAATAGAAGAAAAACCGAAGTTTTTGTTGGGAGACAGTCTGTATATTGTAGGTATACAAATATGTGAATATGGAGATATGTAGATTCTACATTATATAATATTTAATGGTGTTATTGAACATCAGAAAGATACATACACTTGAAATGGAAAATGTTTATTAATGAGGTGCTGAAATATATAATTTTACTTATAATTTTATGGAAATTGATATTAATTTATTTCTAAAGAGTATTTTTGAATGTTTACCAAAATGGTACATCATTTAATATATTTGGATTTATTATTATTTATTTTTTATGTTTCTTTTTGTATATCTCGAGACATTTAAAATAATTATATTTATTTTATGAATTACGTATTTCATATTGAATTATTAATTTCATTTACTTAATTCGTTTTTAGAGATAAAATATCCATTATTAATTAATTTGGTGAATTTATTAAATATTATTTCTATGTGTTTTACTGCGTTGATTAGTTTGTTATCTTATATGTATAATATTATTATTATTATTATTATTATAAATATATGAACAAAGACACTAAATCAAGCTATTCAGTAAGTATATTTCAAGTATTTTTTTTAGAATAACATCTATAAATTGTGTAATATTATAAACCTCTTAACATTTCGAAATTGAACGAACTTTTTCGGTTTAGGTGTTCATTCTTTATTTATTGTCAGTTTGATGATGTTATTCATCGAGAATTTACTTATATATTATATTTATTATATTAATATATAAAAATATATTTAGTTTTTGTGTGCTTTATCACCGATAAAATATTTTTGAAATTTTTTAAGCAGAAATCAAGTGGAAATTTTGTCGAACACACAATTCATTTATCTAATTTCATGTGTACATATAAATATTGAACATTTCTGTTAAAGAAAAAAAAATATAAAAAAATATAATTCTCAACGAAATGATTATCTATGATCTTAGGAAGAATTACGGTTTCAAATGTCTCTTGTTTAATTGATAATGAATATATGAGACATTTTAAATAGACTAGAGATTTTCTTATTCTTATTGTATTTGTATATACCTCCTGCAATAAATTCGATTCATAAACCCGTCAAATTTTATATCTTTTCTTATCGCGTGATGTGATGACTAATACAAAGAAAAAATTCAATCTTAATTTCTTATAAAAATCCCTATTATTTCACTGGCACCAGAAAATATAAAAATAAGAATAAATTTCATATAGAAAATGAGTAGGTGTTTAGCAAAAGAATTAAATTCAATTCTTTGGTGGTTATTTCGTTTTTTTTTTTTTTTTTCTAAATATAGTTATAATAAATGTTAAACATGAAAATGTATCAGAACATTTATCGATTCCATTGAAAAGCATATGTTATGACTATCAAAATGATATGTCTATGAATTACATTTAAAAATATGATAAATATCTATATTCGGATAAAATGGTGGGTTATTTGAATTACTTTAACAACCTAACAACAGTAAATATGAAAAGTGTTCTCGAGATGATATTTTTGGTAAATTGTAATAAACTATACGCAATACATTAATATTATTTGATGAATATAAACATAATATATAGAAAACAGAGGCCCTTTTATTCATCGTTTGAAGCCATCGTTTTCAATTTAGTCTGTCAACGAATATAAATTGTTTCAAATTTATCAACAAAAGCGAAGTAAAATTGAAGAAGCTACAAATATACAACAAAAGCAATATTCAACCCTTTTTACGTTGTTTCTTTTCTATTCCATTTATTTTTTGTTGGTCTTATTTTTATCATTATTGTATTATAATGAAAATTGAAAAAAAAATAAAAAAAATAGGAACCGCAATATGAAGAAAACCTTTCAATTTTATTTTATTTTATTTTATTATTATTATTATTTTTTTTGTTTTGGTTTTTATAAGACTTTTATGGTTGTTTTGCTGTAATCATTGTATATCAGTTCGATCAAAAACAATAATAATAAATTATTTTTCAATCAAATTCAAACAATATTTTTAGTGAACAAAAAAAAATTTAGGTGAACGAAGAAAAAAAGAACACAAAAACAAAAAAAATAACAAAATAAATATTTTTTTTTTCTGTTATTTGTATATTATTTATGAAATATTATTATTTAGACAGAAGGGGGTTTGACGAAAGTAGCTACCCACCTATCCCACCTATTTGTCATAAAGCATTTCGATCAATCAATAAAAGCTTTTTACCGAATGATTATTATTTTTATTTTCAATATTTATGTCTACATATAAGTACTTACCTACTTACATTTATGTGTTGTATACGGGTTTATGGTCTAACGCTTAACAACTTCAAACATAGAAAATTGAAAAAATAAAATATAGAAGAAAAATATATGTTTTTATGACAATAAATTAGTTATAAAAAGAATGTACGCAGATAGTTGATGATCAAATACTTGTAGTAATGCATGGTGTCAGGGAAGTGTACGAGAGAATACACCATTGGGAGTTTATTTCAATTAATTAACTTTTAAGGTAAATGGTGTGTGTGACCTCATAATTTATATAATATTTTTTTTTTTATTTTCTTTATCACCAACAATTTATTTACTGGAAATTTCGTGGAATTACTTACCGAAATTATATTTTGTTATATTCGCTTGGACGCTTACCTGCTATTAAATCGTCTAACATTTTATTATTATTTGTTGAATACTGAAGTT
This sequence comes from Catotricha subobsoleta, assembly GCA_011634745.2. Lineage (NCBI taxonomy): Eukaryota > Metazoa > Arthropoda > Insecta > Diptera > Cecidomyiidae > Catotricha > Catotricha subobsoleta. Next base: position 25,573 of record JAABKK020001299.1, read on the forward strand.
TATTAGTATGTACTTGTTGCTGTGTTTCCCCCTTTTAAAGAACTTTCGATTTTCAAATAAATGTTTCTTCTTTTTTCTTCTTTTTTTTTTATTGTACCTACGGCAAAAATATTTTAAATGCGCATATAAAGTGGTAATCGAAATCTAAACCATAAGTACATTGTAGAATAATACATCGACAGTTAATAATAGAATTAAATTTGGGTGAACAAGTTGAAAAGTAACAAATCACGCAAGCTTTTTTACTTTTCGTTTTTATTCAAATATATTGATAATGTATTTAATGTAAGTTTTCAATATTAAGTTTTCCTTTTTCGATCCGTGTTCCGCTCTATTTTATTCGTAATAATCTTTATTTGTCTGTTTTTTCATTTTTTTTTTTTTTTTATTTAGAATATTTTCATCTAATTTCCATAGAAATGTCTTGTAAATACAAGAAAAAAAAAAGAGAAAAAACTTTTGATTAGGTTTTTTTTTTATATTATTGTACATTTTCATTTTTTTTTTGTTAAATTGTGATAGAGTTAATCGTGTTGACAAACTGATAAGACGTTCTTATAGAAGCGGTTTTTTTTTTTTTTTTGGGTTGGCATTTAACAGACATTGATGTGGGAAAAAAATATTTTTTTTTGTTAAATTTGAAATATAAATTTTTTAATCGCACATCAGTAGAAAAAAAAAATTATAATCGAAGATTTTAATAATGCGCACTAGTGAGGATACATCAACATTGAATTTTATGTTATGTGGAAAATCATTGGAACTTGTTAGCCATAATATTTCACCGGATATAACGAAGCGTCGTATAATGCGACAATTGTATTCAACTGTTTGTGATCAAGATAATCAATTTCAACATGAAATTGGAAATCATTATAAAGATTTTAAACGTTTAAAGTTTCCGAAACGTATTCGTAAATTGAAAAAGAAATGTGTGCTCACCAAAAATGTTTGTGTTCCAAGAGAAATTTTACAAATTCCATGTTTTGCTTTTCCAAGGTAATTGTAAAATTGATTAAGTATATGACGCGATGCCTTATAAAATTAGTAAATTGTTGTATAAAAGTGTATTTAATACATACATTACATCTACTGAAGTGCGACTAATATTTATTGTAAAACTGTGTACAACATGAACATATAGGTTATTTAAAATTTGAAATTATAGATTTAATATTAAATCAACTTTTTGTCAGGAACAATTAGAACGAAATGAATAATATATTTGCAAAATGAATAATTTATATTATCAGTAAAAACGAAATAGTCAATATTCTCTTTTCGCATTAAAATAAATTAAATTTTAAAAGATGGAAATTTATATGGAAAATTTTCTCGAATCGCGCATAGATTATTTGCGATTTATTCAAAAAATAATGTTTAGCTATATAGATTTATATGTATTTATGAAAATCCATATGAAATACTTATTCATATTTCTTTTTTTTTTTTATTTACTTTTTCTTACAGACTTGGCAAAAATTTTCCATGGAGAGGTCGTCAAACATTGTGCAATCAGTTTCTAAGCAAAGAAATACTTAGTGATAGGTTGATTAAAATTCGTGATGCAGCTACACCGAATGAAATTCGAATATTACTGAATTCATCATCATCTTATTCAAATACAAACTATAATTACATCACACCATCATCATTATTATTAACACCATCGATTTTATCGTCACGAGAGCCCTTTATAATAAACAGTGCGAACAAAGGAATAGATTATAAAGTCACTTCGAATGCAACGAATGCTATAGGAAGTAAAATAAAATCAGAAAAGAAATCTTTTTATAAAGGTAGAAACAAAGGTCGTTATAATAAATCGCGAAATATAATAAGTGCGGGTTATAATAGAAATTCTAGTAACAATGACATTACAGTCAACGATAATGTAAATAGCCTAGAGTGGTACATTCAATTGGCTTCTCGATGTTACAAAGATGGTATTCAATGGCATATGAATCATCTCGATGAATGTTCACGACAAAGTGCACTTCATAAAAGAGTGGAACGATCGAATTTAATTAAACCAGTCAAGCGCATTAGTACTGATTGTGACAATTTATTTACAAGTGATATTAAAAAACCGCATAAAAAAAAAACGGTAAAAAATTTGGAAAAAACAATATTTGATGATTGTAGTATACGCATCAATATAAATACAATTATCAACGGTAGCACAAATAAAAGCAACAACGTCGGTAGCAATATTAACAATAAAAAAATATATATAAATTCTTCTTATCGCGACCATTCCGAAGAGCCGTCAATTTATTCATATGGAAATTCAATAAATAACACAAATATAAATAGTAATATGAACACAGCGGTTGACGCAATCAATCAAGAACAACTACAGCTTCAACAACAACAACAACAACAACACTTATACGACGCAAATAATGAAAATATAAACGATATTATAAAAACATTTTGCACATTGAAAATATCATCTGGCCGAACTGCGCTTCCGCAAATTATTTTAACTGATTTTTCGTCAAATGAAACGATTCCAACATCGACGCCTCTACTTTTAACAACATCGCAAATTGATAGACACACAGAACATTTGTCCGGAACTAAACAAAATTTAAGAATTCATTCTAACGGATGTTTATCGATACCGAATGAGATTTATTATCGAAGTGAATCAAGGCCGCCATAAATTAAAATAAATAATTAAGAAAAAAATAAAAATTAAATTAAATTAAAGTCAGTACTTTTCAATTGATACGATTTGTTATTGTGAGTTTTTTTTGTTTTGTTTTTTGTTTTTTTTGGGTGCGCGCTGTTTTTATTTAAATTGATAAATAATATATAAATCAACATAAAAAAAATAACAGCAATTTTTTTTTTATTATTATTTATGTGTGCGCTGTTGTTGTTTTAATAAATTCGCGCTAATTCGTTGTTATGATGATTCCAATAAAAACATTATAAGTTGTGCCACATTTCATCATATTAAATATTCAAATATAAATACTTATTAAATTGGTTTATTTATTGCTTCTATAATTTTATAAAATAATCGTACATAAAAGAAATTTTTCTTTGGCAAAAACAAATAAATAGAACTTGAAATTGAAGTTAGTGCGTTGTGTATTGGAACAATAAATTAGAATTATTATTTTTATTTGTTTCTAGAAAAGTGTTCTTATATAAAAAAAAAAAGAAGAAAAATAAAGAAGATAAATAAAGTTTTTATACTTACATAAAATAATAATTACAATGGTTTCAAATATGAATATTGAGCCAAGAGCTGAAATATGTGATAGCAATCGGCCAATATTAACACAAAGTGCAATCAGTCAAAGTTCGGTTGATTTTCAAATTATTCAACCAGATTCGACAATGGATTGCGGTGAATTGTCAAAGAAAATACTCAAATTAGATTTAAGTCAACGGTCTGAAGAAAAGGGTAGTTTTGATTTGGATGAAAAAAGCTCAACACTGGCTGACATTAAATCGCCAAAATCACCATTATCCAATTCAAGTAATTCAATTTTATTCGTTACCTAGATCTAATTTTAGATTCATGTGTTTTGATAATGCGCTTAACAATTTTTAAGTATTTAAATATGTGAAATGATTTTGTTTTAATATCAAATCAATTTGCGTAATACGAAAATTATTCTTATTGTATTGAATAAATTGATATCATTATCTACTCATTTCAATTGTATTATTCTGTTACATATATGTAAATTATATAAATTATTAAGTTCAATTATGACTCAGTAGAAATTTGCAACAAGACCATAGTTATTCAATTCATTTGCAAGTCCTCAGTAGTATAGTGGTTAGTATTTCCGCCTGTCACGCGGACGACCAGGGTTCGATTCCCTGCTGGGGAGAATTTTTTTTTCTCTCAATTTATTATATATTTTTTTTTTTTAAATATCTGAATATGTACTTATCAGACTTAAATTGTATCTCAATTCATAATTTTTTTGTTAAATTCAATTTAGACGTGGCTAAACTTATATATAACACGAACGCAATTCATTATTGTATTAAGTCGTCGTGTCATCAATGAGTAAATAATTAGAAGCACGCTAATTTTTAGATTTCAGCAATTTTATCTATGACTAGACTATATTGCACTGAATTTATGATTTAAGAAATGGTTATCCCGGAATAATTTATAAAATCAGTTTCATTAAATGAAAACGACGATATTTATTAGTAACTATATGTAGGTACTACTGAGTTCTATGTTTATTGGAGACGATATAGTTAAATAAATTTATTAAATTATAATTGCCATTATCCATTACCATATTTATTTAATAAGAAATTCATAAATTATAATAAT
>JAABKK020001310.1:0-29883 GCA_011634745.2 Catotricha subobsoleta
TCTACCTTTGATATGAAAAATAATTTAAGTTTGACATTTCCTTGTCAAATACCAAATACCGTACGCTATATACCGAAATTTTTAAAAAGACACTCATGAAAGTCCAAAATACCCAAAATACCGAATACCAATTACACCGAGTTATCGCATACTGAGTTTTAAATGAGTACCCCAATGCAAGGATCTATTTCTATTGTTATTTGATAAAACAAAATAAAAAAATGCAGTTTTTTGCGGTTATTTGCGGATAACCGCTTAAATTGAAAATTTTATCCGCAACCGCACGCATCCGCGGTTATCCGCGGTTATCCACGGATGCGGATACGATTTGCAGACCTATGTGTACACTGATAAAATAATATACAGCAGTCTCAAGAAATTAATAGAATGAATAAAGTCTTCACAGATTAAGTTTTATATCACTCGCAGTCATACAGTTCCTTCTCCTAATTTTTTGAAATATCTGCGTAGTTGCGGCATCACTTTATATGTCGTGTTAACTATTGTATGGATTTTCATATTTAGTGGTTGCAACTATTATTTTGCTTCAAAAAAATTAATAATAGTTAATACGACATACTTAGTTGCCACTACTATATTTATATTTTTATATATATATCTATATTGAAACTAATTATTACGAAATTTTAACAGGTATGGCTTTAGCTGGATATGCAACAGCATTTGCAGTTGGTGCTCTGGTTCTACCACATGACTTTTCCTATTACATAACAGTAGTTGAGGGATTAAAATTAAGTGCACCGACACTTGCCATTTTAAAATTTTACATTGCTTTGCCAGCTACATACCATACATTTAATGGAATTCGGCACTTACTTTGGGACATGGGAAAATTCTTAAAATTAAATGAAGTTTATTTAACCGGCTATGCTATGCTTGGTGTATCGATTACATCAGCTGCAATTTTAGCAGCATTGTAAATAACATACAAAATACAAACACCAAAACTATGGATAAGAAATCAAAACCACTAAAACAAGAATAATAATTAAATGATTAGAAAATTTATTAAAACGTTTGTAGACCCATTTACCTTATTTCATAATTTAACCCGAATGTACGAATATAACATAAATTTAGTTTGATTAATTTCAAATTTATTATTCAATTTTTTTTTTTCGTTTTTTGTGTTGGTTGTTGGCCTCTGTGCTGGTAGTCTAAATAAAAATAATTTATTTGATTAAATATTTTTGTGATGTAAGTATAAATTATATACAAAAAAAAAACAAAATTTGAAAAACAAAATCCAAAAAGTAAAACATTAAATAACAAAATAAATCAATAATTTGCATTCAGCTACAACTTTTGTTTTTTATTTTAATTATATAAAAAAAAAAAAAAAATTATGATGGCCAATAAATTAAATCGATTATGTAGATGTGTTAGTTTCCATTTTGTTCCTCTGATAAAATATTTTACATTTAGTAACAATAAATTCCTGAGCCTTATGTAATATAAATCGCTTTGTGTACAATACCGCTCCAGATATTATATAACATCATTAGTTTTTTTGGAAAAACCTAGAAAATTAAAATAGAATATTAGAACTTGAACTATATTTATAAAATATTTCACTTTCATCGAAATGATGTTAAAGAAGCGACAATAAGTGTTCTAAACACATTTTTATATTAATATTTATCATCTTATTAGATTTTGCTTCAAGATAAATCAAATAGTAAAAAGGTTTTATAAATATGAACTGAAAGCACTTTCTAATGTCAGATATTTGGCCACAAAAACGATAAAAAATATACTCTGTCCCTGAGTGACTGACTGTTTTTATTTCAACTGTGAATTCAATTTAGAAAAAACAACATGTATGGAAACGGAAAATTAACACTGACCAGAAAAAATATTTCAAAGATTTTGATCAACAATTCTGTTAAAAATTACTATGAAGGATTTTACCTTAATTTTCATATTTTCATATATCACAATTTTCATGAACTGTTAAAAAATTTACAATTACTTCTTTTATATTTCTTGAATCAATTACCGCGTGAATATAAAATAAAAAAATAATTATAATAAATGTGGTAAGCATATAATATCATTTAGGCCTTTATTACCAACCCGGATAGTAGTCGATTTATTTGAGAAAATCTTTTGTTTGTTTTTGTACTTCTTGACTGTATAATATTAGCAATGGTCAAAAAAACCATACATTTTTTCAAAAAAATCGAGAGAATCGGTGAACAAATTTCAGAAATATACAGGACGTTTTACTATCCGGGTTGGTAATAACGGCCCTTTTTTATATATAATTTAAATTGAATCTGACAATTAATAGCATTATAGAACCTCCAAAACTATCGAACCTCAATATAACAGATATATCAATTTTAAAATAGGAATAAGGCTAAAATATGTATCCTCACATTTTGTTTAATAAAGTAACATCAAAACGTTTACACACTCATGTGCTAAAAAAAATTCTAGAAACTTACGTAACAGTGTGTGATGATGCTAATAATCAAATCAAATAAGAAAGTGTATTGAAAAACGGCAATTTCATATTTAGAAAATCGAAAAAATGATTAATGAATTTCAGAATAAAGCTGATAAAGGAATTGAATGAAATTAGATGTAACATATAATTATAATTTTAGAATATTAACGAAAAAAAATCTGGGTGCTTATAAATGTCATGCAAATGAGCAGAATGCTTTAATTATGAAATCTAATATTGAATAATAAAATCTTAAACAAAATCAAAATCAATAAAAGTAGAAATAAAAATAAAATAATCGGTCAAATGTTTCATAATAGGTGCTTGATCTTAAATCAATTTTATGTGATCATCAGTTCGATGAGAATAAAACACACATTTGATAATAATTTGTTCATTGTAATAAATAAAAATACATTATCGTCATTTTCTTTTTTGCTGAAATAAGAAACACAATATATTTATTTCAAAAGAAAATATATTATATATATTTATTTACATTTTTCTCAAATATTATATAAATATTTTTAATAAAAATTAATATTAATTTTTTTCTGTATTTATTCATATGACTAAAGAGTATATAATATTATGTAATGTTTTTTGTATGTACTTCTATATAATAAATATTAAAAATTAAAATAAAAGAAAAAAAAAGAAAAACAAAATATTTCATTTGAATTATTATTATTATTATATATTTACATATAGCGCAATACAAAGTCGGTTCCATTAGTAAACTATTACAATAAACATCACAAAACAAAATATCTATGTATAATGTATATATTTATATATTTATATATAAATCACGTTTGCTTTGTTACCATATCAAATTCATTCAAATTGTTTTTTCTTTTTTCATATAAAAATTATCAATTTAAGATACGACAAAATGGCCTCCATACAACCTTTAAATAATTTTCATTACGTGGATATAGAAATTTTAAAAGTGAAACACATTCTACCATTTATATTCTATAATCTATATAAATAAAAAAAAAAAAAATTATCATTGAATTCATATAAACTATAATTTATATTGTGTTTTCAACATAATCGGAATTTTTTCTCATGTGATATTGTTTTCTTGTAAATACAATTTATATGTCACACTTGGATTTTATTAACAAAAAAAAACAAAAAACGACGCAATTTTTTATTTTCGAATGTAAATATTTATAAAAATAATCTCCCAAACAATTGGTACGGTACATACATCATTGTAAAAGGTAAATATTTAAAAAATTATACAAGTTCTTTTTTTCTTTTTTTTTTTGCTGGTATTTAAAATGTTTTTTACAGATTTAGACAATACACAATTGAATATAACAATATTTTGTTGATCATTTTTAAAATGATATATTAAGTTCAATTATTTTAAACAAACAAAAATCTTTATGCATTTTTAGGGTATTAGAAATAAGTTTGAAATTAAATTAAGTCTTGCTATAACAATAATTAGCATAGAATTAAGTTAATTTTGTGTTTGTGATACTTAAATAAGAATTAAAATTCTAAAATTAAAAAAAAAACAACAAAAAAACAAAAAATATATAAAAATAAATATTTACAAAATTGTACATTGTACAATATACATTACAAATATTGAAAAACAGCGAACTAGGTAAGTTTCTGTGTGTTAAAGTAAGACATGCGCGATAAATGTAAATTTAAAAAACAAACAAAAAAAAATAAAAATGGACAGAAATGAATAATATCAATTTGTTTAGTCACTAAATTCATAAAAATATATAACAAAATCATATTTAGAAAATACTTAAGTATGATTTTAGGTACGGGACTCTTGACAAACTCGATCACAAATTTTAATTGAAATCATTTAAAGTTTTTTTTTTTAATAGACATTATGGTTTATTGTGCAAGATGATATGGTGAATTAAATGTTTCGAAATCGGTCTGATTGTCAAAGACGCCGTGCGGCTAGTATTGTTAAGAATAATTTAATTTAAAATCAGATATAAAGAAATCAAAATGAAATCTTTTGAAACAGAAAAGTGTCCGATTTAAACATTAAATTACTAACATTAATTATTAATCTATAAGTTGTGGTTTAAATACTTACAATAATAATTGAAATTGAATGAATGAAAAACTAAATAAGTAAATGCAATTTAATTTTAACACAATTTTTTTTTTTTTTTTGGTAATAAATTTATGAATATTGAAAAATGTTTAAAGGACAGTTTTGCTTTCCCTGCATTAAAAATTTAATTCCTAAATAAATATTTTCAAATTGTTCAAATATATTCACAACCTAAGCAATAATTTAATATATGGAATAATTTTTAAATTAATTAAAAAAAAATAATCTTTTAGTTCATTTTTAATTGTAGCTGTTGTCATTTTAATAGCATCTTAAAATGGAAAGGAATTCACATGAAAAAATGTTTCAGAAATTAACTACACTAGGCTTACTTTTCTGTAGTTACCTGACAATCCAATTATTTTAATTATTTTGTTTTTTTTTTTAGTTTTATTTCCTTAATTTTACTCACTATTGACGAAATAATTATGACACAAATATTACAGCTGCTCATAACTGATTTGTCGTATAGACCAATCTACAATTGGAATAACAACATAATTCCGTTAGGATTATCAATTTTAAGCAGACGAAATGATTCAGTTTATCACAACGAAGTCTCGGAACACTAATGTAAAATAAATTATTTATTCAGTATTGAACAATACAATACAAAAGAATGGATTTGAACTTCGGTTTTCCGAATAAATAACTTTCAATAGTGGTTTTTTTTTCCAGTAAACATTTTCTCTACAATTCATTTTCATTTCATTTTAAGAATATTTTTTCCTTCTGATTTAATCGTCGAAATTTCACGATATACAATTGACGACATTGACAATTTAATTAAATAGAAAATCAAAATTATTTACATTTAAAAAAAAAAAAACAATTTAAAAACATCATCTCTTAAATCATTTAACAAAGAAAAAGAAATGCTAAATATAAATAATTTAATTAAAAATATTAATTAATTAATTATAATTGAAATCAAATTAAAAAAATGATAATGAAAACTCTATGCTGATTCGCCTTTTAATCGTTTTGTAAATTCTTCTTGTTGCTTTTCTTTCCATTCATTTTTTGGTTTGTTACGTTTTAAATTACCATCCCAACTAAGATCAATAAGACCACCTTGTTTTGCGATAACACCTTTAACCCGATTTGCAAACACAATGGCCGATTCACCATCTTGTTGATACATTGGTGGTAAATACCATACATCACATACAATTGCCCAAGATGTCATCATTAAAAATAAATATTGCATCATTGAGTATTTGGAACTGTTCCAAAATGGATCACCGAACCTTGGATCATATCTACAAAAAGAAAACAGCATTTAGAAAAGAATAATACAGTTAAGAAAAAAACAAATAGAATATTGTGGTCAATTCAGTAATTATGCATATTATTATTATTATTTTTTTTTTTAAAAAAAACTTACTTAATGGCAACTGGATAAATAACGCCACCTACTTCAAAGCTACCTTTTTTAAATTGCATCACTGACGTATTATTAATGCAAGTGCCCTCTGGAAATATGAGTATTGGTGGATTTGATGGATCGGACACATGTTGACGTAAGCGTTGTGCAACAGCCATACGGTCTTTTGATTCAGCCCGTTCAAACCAAATATGTGGTGATGCACGTGCAAGGGCACGTTGCAAAACACCCAAAAATCCACCATGTCTTTGTCCAATCTAAAAATTTTCATTCATTACAAATGGAAAATTTAAAATAGTTAGCAATTTGATAGAAGCAACCCAGAAAATGAATAATCAGCAAAAAATATAGATAGACATTAATTTGAATGATATTAGAATTAAATGATTAATTTTTTTTTAAATGAATTAGCGATAATAGCGATAAATAATTACATTAAATGCAACCATATAAATATTATTATGAATTAGGTTTATATCATATTTTTATTAACTAAAATAAATATTTTTTAAAAAAATGTAATGTAAAAATAAGCACGTATTGTATCATTAGGTTTTAATGTTAAAAGGTTAAAATTTGCATTTTGATTTTATGTTAATTAAATGGTTAGTAATGGAAAAATGAAAACTAACAAATAAACGAGAAGAAAATATTTATAAACAATTAAAAATTGAACGAACCAACAGAGTAGAAAATACGTCTCACCATTTAGTATTCATTTAAGATATTCATTTTTAGATATTGAACAATAGTCAGTCAATATGTAATTGAATGTGTTTTAGTAGTATTAAAATCGAAGTGGATACTGAACGTTAAACAGTATACAATTATTATATACATAACATTAAGAATAATTGAAGAGTAAAAATTCAGCGATAAAAGAGATATTTAGAGAACAAAAAAAAAAGAAAGAAGAGAAATACTTCGAATTGAATCTCAACACATAATACAAATATACTTACCAATGAATAACAATTATCGCACATTAATACCAATACGTCTATTGGACTTGTATGATTAGCGACACAAATGCCAGTTTCAGCTGGCCTATTTTGTACATCATGATAATTAATAACAGCCGATAATGCACTCGATAAAAAACCGAAACATTGTATTAATACTTTTTGTACCATTTTACGTTTTGTTTCACCTTCCGGTAAGCATCCAACAGCAGCTGTACATATTGTTAACCAAATGACCTAATAAAGCAAATATTCGAACATTTTTTTTTATGATCTGATGTTAAATGAAAATTATGTATAAATGGAATATTGATAATCATGATCGAACCAAAAACAGAAAAAATAAATAATATGGAAACAAGGTAATTTAAATGAGGATTTTTATTTGATGTTTGCTTAATTTTATGACTAACTTCAATTCGAGGTGAATTAAAAAATCCAGTTTATCCTAATAATTTTTAATCAAAAGAAAAATATCAACATAAGCGAGATAAACACTTGTCAAATAGTTGGTCAATTATTTTTGTTCATGTCGATCACTATAACTTATAAATATGAACAGAGAAATCCAATCGTTTTTTTTTTTGTGGTAATATGTCTAAATCAATCTATTTTAATTTTAACATTGTTACGACAATTTGAGATTTATAGGTTTAATTAATTTAAACTTAACAGCGATAATGATCTTAATTTTACTGATATATTTTGATGAAGAATGGAAAAAAAAACAACAAAAAACACACATTCTGTTACTTTAATAATTTCAAAATGAAAACCATTTCAAACAAAACTCGGGCATTGTCATTTAAACGAAACACCACAGCAAACATAATGAGATTAAACAAAAATATAAATAAATGAATGAAATGAACAATATGCAATCTTCCCAAGAAAAAAAAAAAAAAACTTAGAGCATTTTGCTTATATGCTGAATGCTGATCTGATATGCCCCGCAATATTTTAAAAACTTAAAAAGTTTTTTTTTTGTGTTCTCACCAACGAATAAGTACAATCACAAGCCAATATGGCTACATCCATAGGCGACGTATGATTTGCAACACAGAAACCCATATTTTTCGGTCTATTTTCCTTATTATGAAATGTTATAACGGCTGATATTGAACGACATAACACACGAAATGTCACTTTACATAAAACGTCGTTAAAGAATTTTCGAATTTTAATGTTTGGTATTAATCCAACAACAGCAAACAAACATATAGCAGTGTTAACCTGATTATTTTAAGTAGGATTCAATATATTTATTAAGTTGATATAGTTTTGTAAATAAATAAAAGATAATAAAAAATAAAAAAGAGATAAGTTTTTACATAAAATCCTCATTTCAATTAAAATATTAAATTTGAAAAAATAAACAAAAAATCGATATAAATCTGATAGGAATCTTTTCTAATATTTATGCAATGCAACTCACCCCAACAAAACATATAATCACTCTGAACGGCATTAAAATCATATAACGAACGAGAAATCCAAATACCCAAATAATGCTCAAACGCCATGATATGAATTCGTAATAACGATTTGTTCGTGTTAATAGATTCCAATTTTTTAATTCTTCAGCTTCAAAACGTGATGTTACTTCATCTTCAATAATTGCTTCAACGCCAGTTTTAATATAATCTAAACAATTCACCAAATGAAAGTCAAATGTATGTTCACTCTAAAATTGAAAGAAAAAAAGAGAAGAAGAAACGAAAAATCGAATAAAATATTAAAATATTGTTATTATTATTGTTGTTTATTATTTTTTTTTTTTTGTTATTTCAATTGAAAAATGTTGCAGTTTATTAATTCTTAATTTTTATGTTCAATGCCCCTTAAATTTTACATAGAAATATTGCAATTAAATATTCTGATTAATTATCTGTCCTGAACAAAAAAAAACAAGCTACCAATTAGATTGGTACATAACTCCATTTTTACGAGTATTAATTTCATAAACAAAGAAAAATAATAATCCCTGACATTATTTTAGGGTTGTCATACAAAAAAAAAAAATCCAAAAAAGTTACTTATTTTCAGGGTATACTCAGGATTGCCTGGACGGATTTTGATGATTGCGCTATCGTTGGATGCAGAATTAAAGGCACATATCCGTATATACAATATGTATTTTAATTTTAAATTAATTTGGAAAACTAATTTTACGAACATTTTCGAAAACACTTTTTTAGAATTTTTAAACTGAACTCCTATAAGTACTAATCAAAACCAAAACCAAAACCGATTCCGATTCTGCGTCCAATCATTAACATCCGTCCAGCCAATCCTGAGAAAAAAGCAAAAGAAAGTGAACAAAGTGAAAAAAAAAATCACGATCCCTCAAAAATGAAGTAAAAAATAAAAGCAAAAGTAATATTATTAAACAACGAACGAATAATTATCAGTTGTACATGATTCGTGTTTATATGTCAGCACCTCTATTTGATAAGCAACGTAATGTATTTATTTTTATAGAATGATGATCATTCTATATACACAAAGTTTTATGGTTTGCTTTTGAATTTTGAATAATGATCAAGTCAAGGACAATGCCATTATGTGGTACGTCAAAATCTGATAATATTTATCATTAAATACATTATTCTATATCAATAATTATTTATGATTATTTTTGTTTCTAAATTATTATAATTATTTATTGTAATTCTGTTGCGTGAAAAAAAGATGATACATTTGAATTTCATATAAATATTATTACTTATTTTAAATAGCATTGTCAAAATAAATTTAAGAGTTGTAATTACCTCTGTATCACTATTTTCGATATCACTTCCTTTTGATAATTTTATAAAATTATTGCCATTTTCTGTTCCCGCAGCACCTTTACCACCCTCAGGCAATAGAATTAATGCATCACGACTAATAACAGAATTACCATTTGAGCATTCATTCTTTAAATATCCATTATATTTTATTGCAAATGTATTCAGTGGATCATTTTCACAATAATTATTGTCATTCTTTGGTTCAGTTATTACTGTGGCATCTGTTACTGTTGTTGATTCTGTGTCAGTTGGATCGCTCGAAACGGATGTTTCTAATGTATTGGCGGTGGTGATGTTATTCACTAATAATTCTTGTCGTTGTTGTTCCTTTTCATGTTGTTCTTGCTGTTCTTTCTGTTGCTGCTGATGGCTATGATCATCTTCTTTATCAATTTTAGTTTGTGTTAGTTTACGAACATTTTCAATATTTTGTCGTCCATACTAAAAATGATATTAAAATGTTTTATTAGTTTTGATATTTTGAACATAAAAAATATATTTGAAATATTGTATAAATTGTGTCAATTAAGATTTATTTATGTCAATTTGGCAATTAAAAAATATAGAAAACATATAAATGAATATTGGCTGTTTATCTTAAATACAACAATTTAAACGGCAACTTAATATAATTGACATTAAGACGTTAGTATTTCATACGATCACACTGTTGTCTAACGGCAATTCTTTTAATACATTTGACAATGAAATAAACAATATTCTATAAAATCGCATATAATATAATATATTCTATATTGAAAAATATTGAATGCGTAATACGTACCTCATTAAAATAAATGAAAAAGTAAAAAAAAAAAAAATAATTAAAAAAAAAACGTGTATAAAAAATAAATATTGAAATATGAATATTGATAGGTAAATCTAAAGAAATAAAATGCATGTCATGTACGTCACACATTTAATTTATAAGTAGGTATAGAAATATTAATTTTGTATCATTGCTATACAATCTAAAATTGAATAAAATTAAATATTAAGTATTTATTTACAAAAATTGTATGGAACACACGCGCTTATATATTTAATCATAGTGCATTAATAGATTTTAATATAAAATGATTATAAATTTAAGGTAATCATAATTGTGGAGAAAGAAAAAAAAAACAAGCAAACAAAAACTGTTTATCGTTATCAACTACAATCGAATCAATGTGAAGGAACTTAATTTTTAAAAATTTCTAATCAAATGTTGGAACTGTGAATTTTATACATTTGAAATTAGAGATTCTAATCAACGCAATGAAATATTATGAAAATCAATTAAGTACACATTCAAAGTGTTCGTAAATCAATTTTGTTTAACAAAAACATTACCATCTATGAAATTAATGCATTTCGGGAGTTCTCTACAAAAAAAAAAAAAATAATAATTATTGATAAATTAATTTTATGAAACAATTTAAACTCGTGTCCCACTTTTTATCGATTCTTCTGAATATTTATTTATAATAGCATATATTTGATTATCATTATGCGCGGTAGATATAATTGATAACCGTTCAACGTTCACGGTATAAAGTTCAATAATTATATAGCGGATATTTAAAAAAAAAAAACAAACAAACAAACAAACTACTATAAAAATAGTAAATTATGTACATTTTAAAAAAGTATTTTGTTTACAATATTATCGATATGTCCTCTTATAAATTCTGTCTTAGATAATTATTAAGTAATGGTATATTATTTAATCTTATCTATTTAACTAGAAAAATGGTTTTATATCGACCGAGTGTGTCTAAAATGTATAATAAAATATTTAATTCGTGGTCGTTTGTTTGACATATTTTTCTTCTTTTTTTTTTTGTTGTGTATGTTTTAAATGTTTGCCTTCGTCACGAAACATGAATATTCAAAAATAACAAAAACAATAACGTTTTGAGTGTCTTGATGTTAAGTCATTGTCTATTTTTATTATTTACAATATTTTGCTATATTATGAATTGGTTGATGTTTTGTATTGAATCGATTATTTTTTACATTATCATACTTTTAGTTTATGATTAATTTTTGATGATGCTAATTGTTACTAAGCTAAATATTAATTTTATATACTAATAAAAAAACAACAAAAAAAAATCTCTCATTAAATGATAGTTAAGCGAACAATTCTGATTAATATTCTTTTCATCTGTATTGATGATTAGAAATTAACATACACATTTCAGTTAATTGGTTTTGGGCATATTAGAAATTCGGAATGTTCAATTTGAAACTCATTTACAGTTTCCAATCACGTGTGCAAGCAACCATAAATTTGAAGACAAAAGGTAACCATTGCGGTATAGCCACAATATTAATAAATATTTTATAACAATAGCAATTTATTTAGTAAATCAATCGTAACGAACCAAATAATTAATAAAATAATGAAAATATGAAATCAAACTAAATATTAGTATTTTATTTATATTTAGTAGCGCTCCGGGAATTCTATGCTATATATGTTGCACGAACCATAACCATTTTCTAATCTGTTAATACATTTGTTTGTTTTTTTTTTTATTTTTTCAAATGTTAAAGTACTAAAGCGCCATACAAATAAATAATTCTATGAGCGATAATATTTACTTGTGATCAAATAAGTATATTTTAAATCATTCTACGCAAAATTATTAGATGCATATCTATTTTAAAAAATAAACAAAATCATGCCAACACCCACACTGCCACACAGAAAAAATACAAACATCAAATCACAAATAAAAAAAAAATAAATAAAGTTATCTCAACATTTTTTTTAATTTGTAACAGCAACTGATCAGGCGCAAGAATCCAATGACAGTGAAAAAATAATTTTTAAATCACATTCTGTATCATTCCCCAAAGGTCATCGTTTTTTTCTTCGTTTTTTTATATTAATATTCTTTTCTTTTCTTTTTTTTTTGCTGATAATTAAATGATTAGAATTGGCAGTAAATTTTATTGCTTTAAGTAAAGGTCATTAAAAGGTGTATAGGGTCTAAAACATTACATCCGTTTTATAAGTGTTTGTTTATGTGTCGCAAGACTACTTTCTTTTTTTTTTAATGTAAATTTTGAGTTGAATTCAGCAATTTTGCAAGCGATTACAACTATATGGAAAATGTTAAAATTAATTTTATTGCTTGATTTTCTTTTGTAAACATTAATTAATAGCAGTAAGTGAAATAATTCTAGATAAAAATTTCAATGATCACATCGATATTTTTAAATAAATAGTCATCATCTCATATATTAAATCAAAAATAAATAATAAGACAGTGCAATATGCAAAATAAACAACGGAATTTAGTTTCTGGTATATATAAAAAAGAAAAAAAAAATTTACATAAAAAATATAATTGAGTAATTTTATCATGGCAGTTGAATAGAAATCTATTTCCTTACATTTTAGCACAATTTTTTTTTTTTAGAAATAACAATTGTTAAGGTTATCATTATTCACTAAATTGTGAATACACATTATGAGTTTAAAATCTGACTCATTTTTTTTTTTTTTATTGTAATTAAGTTTAATAAAGAATTGCACAGAGGCAGTCAAGCACATGTGTCGTGTTTTCATTTTCATTTTAATGTTAATTTTCTTTTATTTTTTTTTATGTAATATTCTCATACGCCAAAACAACCTAACTAATTAATTAAGTAATAAAGCAAGTTTTACTGAAATGATGTAATGTAATATAATAATAATTAACATTTAAATCACCTAAGATTTTAGTTGTAGCTGTAGGTAAGAAATTCATTTAAAGGTGGTTTTATGAATGATTAAAATGCAATATTATTAACAAGAGAACTATTCACAAATGTATTATTTCATTTCATTTATCGAAATAAAAACAAACTCATTATTTACAAAACGTAAATACACAAAAAAAATTGTTTAGTCAATTGGCAAATTAATGCAAATTTTTTACATTCAATTCATTGAGTTTTAAAGTCTTAAATGGAGAGAAAGAGAGAGGAGGTAGTAAGTAATAAATGCAGTTTAAATTCAAAAAGAATAATAAGTATGTAATTTATAATTGTAAGTGTGTGCCTAATAATTTCGAAATATAGAAAATGCTTTTGTTTTTTTTTATACAATTAATTTAATCAATAAATTAAGCGGAATTATGGATTATTTAGAAAATAGTAGAAAACAAAAAATATGTCATGGTAATGAATATATTCTTGTAGACAAATATAAAGAATTTAAATGAGATTTTTCTGTGAAAAAAAAAAAATGTTTTTACAAAATACTTAAAAGCAAAGAATTAGAAAAAAAAAAATCAAATTATTTTGTTGCAAGGGTAACTTGATGTAAAATGTCGGCCCGACCAAATTAAGAAAAAAAAAATTTATAAAACTGAATTTCTAGCCAAGCACACAACAAAAAATTACCCTCGATAAATTAAACTAACTATTCACAGAAAAACGAAGAATAAATAATTCTAAATCAAATTTATCGACAATTAAGCTTGCATTAATATTTCTAATATCAAATCTCAATGATGTTGTTTCTTGTTTTTTTTTTTTTTTTTTAATTTAAACTCCGAATAATATTTCTATCTACGATGATGATGAATGTTATTTATTGATGAAAGTGAAACTCGTTTAAAAATCAAAAATTAAAAATGATCATTTCCAAATGGAAAGGAGAGATCACATTAGCTATGCTAATAACAAAATTATATTAATTGTAAATTTTGGTAAATACGATGTTGAATAAATGTCACCCGTCACCGGTTTACGGTTGTAGTAATAAGGCGTTAAAATCATAGTCAAAGTTTCAATTAGTCATTTTTATTCGCAGTAAATTTATTCACTAGATTTAACTACACTAATTTTTTGCACTTTACCCTAGATATGAAATTGTATATCTCGCAGTTTAATGCGCGCGATTATAATATTGAGAAGAAAGAAAAAAACAGCAAACAAAAACAACAACTAATTTCATACTACATTTTTTTTTGTTCTTCATAAATTGCGTAATGCAATGTTTTTCTTTTGCAAATCGTTTTTTTTTTCTTCTTTATTTTAGATTTAAATTTGTGAGTTGTTGTAAGTACAAATATTACAAGTTATTTTAATTTTTTTTTCTTTATAAAAATAAATCAGTAAACGGGTACACGTACATACGTACAATTCCATCAATTATTAACTGATTGATTAGACATGGGATTATTTTAAAATGCAATTCAACACAGGACAAGTACTGTACACACATTGCAGAAATGTACAAATGTACAATTTACTTAGCACATGTCAATACATATTCTATATAAAATGTTTAATTACTTACCTCAAAGATTTTTAATAAAACTTTTGTATAAGCACGTCGTACACCTAATGATTTTCCAATTGATGCCAAAAATATAATACTCAACAATGACATTAATACAGGAGTACCGAATAATGTACATCCGAATGATATTAGCTGTTGCACTAACACCATATTATTTAATTGGTGTTGTTGTTGTTATTGGATTTGTTGTATTCGGCTACAAATTTTTATTTACAAAAAAATTTGTAATGTTTGATTTTTAAACATTTAACTCACAGATAGAAACCAATAAACATGCTAAATAAGTAAATACGTAATTGCGAACAAATGACTGAAATTTATTTTAAATGTGTATTGCGTTAAATGCCGTTGTCTAAACCGATCGAAATAAGAAATCAAGGTAAACAATTTGTATTAGGTTTTAGTTTTAACAAAAAAAAAAAAAATTACTTTTATGATTTTTTCTCTACGTTTTAATCGTCATATAAAAAAGTGATTTTGATTTAGTGAATTTGTTTAGATTAACAAGTTTACGCGACAAAACCCAATTTATGACTAGCCTGTACCGATATTATATTCTTTTCAGTTTACCGATTTGATTTTTATTTTTTTTTAATAACTTTTTTTTCTTTCTCTGATAATATAAATATTTTTTTTTTATAATGAATTAGTTATTACAACACAGACGTAAATTACAAAAATGTGTGTTGTTCAAAATCCCACCTCTCAAATGTGACAGAAAACACGAGATTATACTAATTTCTATTTATTTGTATAACCGGAACCGTTTACTGCAAAACACGTTTATATCGCTTATTTTACTTCATTTTTGAAAAAAAATTAAATATAATTTGAAAAAATAAAGGACATGTCTTAGATTAGATTATATTAGATGGAGACAAGTACGAATGGCTTGCGAGGCGGTATAATTAGGAATGGTTTCTGAAACGGTGCAATTAGCGAAAGCAAAATAAACTACAGCCACCATTGATAGATTATGTGACAATTGGAAGTTATATATAAACGGTACAATTAAGTACAAGCTATTTAAAATTGATTAAAACCTATAAATAAAAAAAAAAATATGGGTCCGGCTGGAAAAAATTATCACTAGCCGGATCCATATTTTTCTAAAAACACTTAGTTCCGCACAGGTATAATTATAATAATTAGTGGTACAATTGTTTACAACTCACTAATTGAATATCGGCTACTTTGGTGCGGCCAGTGTTATGGACACGTTTGTTTGCCCTCCAGCAGATTCATTTTTGACATTTCGGGGTCATGGTCTATTGGGTTCGCAATTTTTTTTTTCTGGATAGGCCTATATTTTTGGGGGGTTTACACTGGATGGCAGATGGCAAAAAAAAAGCACGATGGCACTCGTTGATTAGTCGATAGATCATTATGAAACAAACTTTTTTAGGTGGCAGCACAAAAAGTGTTAGGTTTAACTGTCAAAAATACCCTAAAAGTAATGGCTGCAGCACAAACACACTCACAATTCTCGGAAGTGTGTTGTGCTGCTGCCACTGCTTTTACACATTTGTATACAACATTTAATACAACCTAACACTTTTTGTGCTGCCACCACAAACTTGAACAAAAATCTATAATGATCTATTGCACTGTTGGCAATGCAATCCACCAATCAACAGCTGCCATCATCCTTTTTTTTTTGGCCATCTGCCATCCACTGTAAACCCCGTGCTACATGCAGCTAGAAGCTGAAATTACCAACTGAAAAGAAAATGTTTCGAAAAGAAATGAAGCGGATCGATTCGATGTACAAGACAAAAATGTAAGTCGCTCAAAAACACACATTATTTTAGTGTAGCTGCTAATATGCTATTTTTTTTTCTTGTATATATGTCATTATATTATTTGCAGCAAAAATATATCTCATACAAATAACTACATTTTCTCACAATTTTGATTGACTGGAAATTTGTAATTATGTACTTGCAATCACAATAACTTTGTTTTATAATATTACTTAATTCAATTAATCTAATCAATTATTATTTAAACGTTTTTGCAATTTTTAGGTTATGATGTTTTTTTTATGTCAAAAGACAGAAAAAAGTGAAAGTTACCGCATTTATAAAAAAAACTAGTATTAATACGTATGAAGAAAAGTTGTGTTTTTGGAAATAATAGGTCATTTTGAGCCCTCGTTTTAATATTATTTTAACTATAACCTATCGTATAGCACTAGAGATGTCTCAAAAATTCAAAACATATAAAATCTTAATGTGCGAAGAGCTTATCATTCTCTTGAATTTTTGAGACATCTCTACACGTGTTTATTTTGTTTTAGACATAATTCAATCAAAAGAACGCGTTTTTTTGTTAATGACATATAATTAAACGTATTCATTAAGTGTATTGAGTTGAATGACAGTTGATTTAGATTTATTTATTATACGAGTTTGGCACACGTGTGTATTTCAAATTAAAAAAAAAATATTGTTGCCGATTATTAATAATAGAAATTGTAAGATTTATTTACTTATAATGAAATTATTTGGTTTAATTTTCTACTTCTAAACGAAGTATTTACTTATTATTTTCTTACTTTAAATTTGACACTTGGTTTTAAACAATTTTATAAAAGACTTACACGATTTAGGTTGGTAGTCGTTCCTGACTATATTTTTATAATGGTTTGATCTTTATTTCAGATAAACAAAATCTTCATCATGTCTGATAACGATATTTCTGATAATGAGGAAATAAACCCTAAGGCGCACAAACAACTTTTAGATGGTGTTGGTCGTCTACACAATAATCAGTTCATTAAAAAGGCATCAAGAAGCGAACCAGCAATAAAAAGATCGGAGTTTCATTTAGTTAAAACCAACACAGATGAATTAGCTGTATGTAAAGATGGAAAAGTGTCTGTTTCGGATCTGGTTAATGTGCTCGATAAAACAAGTAAACATCTTGAAATAAGTAAAGGATTGCGTAAAACATCATCGAAGAAAAAAGTTTTAAATAAGCCACTTGAAAAACCGGTTGCGGATAGGATTCAACGGACAATTACTTATGAAAAGACTAAAGATAAATTGGATCGCTGGAATGCAATTGTTGCAAAGAATCGTTCTTCCGATCATTTGGTAATCTTTATAAAAAGTTTATTTTAAATATTAAATTATTTAATTAGTGTTTTAATGAATTTAGTAATCCTAATATTTTATTATTTTGTAGTCGTTTCCATTAAATCAAGATGCAACAGAATTAAAATTTAAGGAATCGTATCAAATCCCATCAAATTTTCGCATAAAATCTGATTTAATGCTTGAAATGGAAAAAATCGAACCTGAAATATTTCAAATCGGTAAGCCATCCGATGGTGAAGAAGATAAAATTAAAAAGAAATTGACACGTGCTGAAATGATAGCAAGAAGCAGAGAATTGCGACAACTGCGAATTAAGGAATCAATAAAGAGTGCGAAGGCACATCAACAAAATAAAATCAAAAGTAAGAAATATCATCGAATTTTGAAGAAAGAAAAACTTAGACAGCAGATGAAAGAATTTGAGCAATTACAAAAAATTGATCCAGAAGCAGCGTTACGAAAAATTGAACAATTAGATAAGCACCGAGTTGAGGAAAGAGCCAATTTGCGGCATCGTAATACAGGTACTTGGGCTAAAAACTTACAAGTTCGTGCGAAATATGACAAAGAGGTAAGAAAAGAATTGGCTGATCAGATAACAATTAGTCGTGAGCTAACGGCAAAGCAACCCATTGATGAATCTGATAATGGTGATGATAATTCAAACAATGGCGATGAAGATAATATTGCCGATAATGAGAACTATGATCCATTTAATCCCTGGCTAACAAATCGAAAGACATCTAACAATAATAACGATGGTGAGACTCCCGTGGATGAATTTATGAACGGGTATAGAAAATATTGGCAAGAAAGAAATCAAAATCAAGAAAATTTGAAAAGTTTTCAAAGTGTGAACTTGGAGCCAGATGCTAATGCAGAAACTAATAGTCTTCATAAACTTTCTGTTGAAGATTTGCAGCCAAAAACAGTGGTTGCAAAAAACAAATCATCATCATTGTTGAGCAAGAAAACGAATAGTAAAAACTCAAAAATAAATTTGGGATGGAATGAGGAAGATATTAATAATTCAACTGACGAAATATCAAAACGTAATAAATTAAAAGTTGTCGATAATTTGGATGATCTGTTTGATGATGCTGAGGATGAATTACGAATTAAATTTACTCAAAAATTTCAAAAAATGCAATCCAGACTTAATGCAGTTCATATTCCTAAAGGTAAAAGAAATATAAACGGTGACGAAGGCGATAATACTGGAAAAACTGATGAAATTGATTTAAGCTTTAAAAAACAAAATAAACGACCTAAAATTGATGAAGCGCTTGATGAGAACACAAATGATACAAAAAGTAAAGGACGTAAGCGAATGGACGATTTGATAAAGACAATTGTCGATAGTGGTAAAACAAGTACTAATATTAATAATGAAAAAACTGATGATATAGAAAATATCAATCCAGATAAATTTGCCACAGTTAAACCAAAATATTTAAAAACTGCATTGCCCGATACAATTTATACAAATGATGATGGATTCTTTGAAAATGATGATATAAATATTGAACACGGTAGCGATGAAGAAAAAAAATTAACAATAGCCGAAGCATTCGAAGATGATGATATTGTCGCTGATTTTCAACGAGAGAAAGAAGATGAAGAGAAGAAAAATGGTCCGCAGGAAATCGATTTATCGATGCCTGGTTGGGGTGCATGGGGTGGATCTGGTATTGATCCTAAGAAACAAAGACCAAAACGACGGTTAATTTTAAAATTTCCAGCTGCCGAAAAACGTAAACCAGAAAATCAAGGCAATCTTGTGATTATTGAAAATTCAGATGCCAAATTAAAAAAACATCTTGTCTCGAATTTACCATTTCCATTCACAAGCGTTGCCGATTATGAACAATCCATACGAGCACCAATTGGTAATGAATTTATACCGATGACAGCTCATCGCTTATTAACGAAACCGGCTGTTGTTACAAAGCAGGGTACTATTATAAGTCCAATGAATGAAAATATGCTTGTTAAGAAACCATATCGACCAAATACGAAAACTGCTAAAAAAATTGCTAAATTTGAAAAAACAAAAAAGTCAAAATCGTCATAGATTTAGTTTTTTTTAAAAAAAAAAATATATGTGTTGAAATTGTTATATTAAAAAAATTAAAATACAAATTGGTTTTTTGCTTAATAAAATTTTATTTTAAAATGATAATGAGCTCCCTCATCACGCCTGTTGGATAGTTTCTATTTCATAATAAAAGAATTACGCAAAAACTAAACCCTTCGAATAATGACTAATACGTTATATAGATTTATAGTTCATATATCAAATGGCCTTTAACAGAAGCTTAGATTTCATTCACATTTAAGATTTTTTTTTTTTATTAATGTACTTTATTTATGATAATGGCTCATAGTTCAAGTTCATCAATTTTCATGTGACACATCTATTATTTTTTTTTTTTATAATCCATTAAAGTAAGTTCATGATATATAATGAATAGCTGCTAATCGTTATTATAATTTACAAAAGAAGAATCAAATTGATAAAATTCAATAAAAAGTATTAAATAAATTTTGCAATTATTAAAAATATTTGCGTTGTAAACCTTTGACGGAACATTTCGACAAAATACAAATAATCAAAAACAACGTAAGTATTTATTTACGGTAATCATAATTAACAAAACATTCATATTAATAATATTGTCTATAAATATAAAATGTGGCGCATGGCAATTCCATCGACAATACAAAGAGCTAAGACAAAAAAAAGCACACACTCCTCTTACCTCTACTAAGTATTTTAGAAACAACATTCTCACATAATATTGATTATATAAACACGTTCGTATGAAAAGCGGGCTGCTATTTCATTCAAAGTCTTATTAAAATCGATTTCACACGGACGGACGGGATAAAAGAAATTTGTGGTGAGATTTCTTTTCTGAGCTTTTTTGTTTGCACTCTAGAAATTTATTAAATTTCACAAAACTATTTTGTGAATTTGTTTAAACGAAAATTGAAAACAGTGTTCAATAAAGTAATTTTTTTTTTTTATATTTAATATTTTTTTAAAATTTTTATCGCACTGAAATTTATAATAAAAGCTTATCATAATAATGAGAAAATGTTCATTACTGACATGAGTGTTAAATTAAGACGAAAAAAAAAATATATATACATATATTAATAAATTTTAATAATAAGTGAATCAAATCAATATCTATTTAGTATTTAATTTTCATATTTACCTTAAGAATAATGAAAAAGAAAAATAATAAAATAAAGAACAAAAGATTGATTCGTGCTTGATAAAATTTCTATTTCAAAAGGAGTAGAAAAAGAAAATTATTATGAACGACATTTTTGAGTATTCTCGTTTGAATTTGATTTTGCTTTAAAAATAAATGAAATATTTTAATAATTTCCTGTGTTTTTTTTTTCTTTATGTCTTTATTCAGCTGAATATTTCACAATATTTGTGATATTTTTTTTTTTATTCATTTATCATGAGCACTGTTGGTTATACAGAAAAATTATATATGCAAAATTGTACGCAATGGTATAGTAAGAACACCCCCACATCGCCCATACCTTTTATGTAATATTATTGAAAGCTCAAACCTATACACAAGTATTTTCACCAGGTCGTATTAATTTAACGAATAGCCATTTTTAATTCTGTTTTTCTTTTTATTTCATTGAATCGAATTGAATTCCTTGTATTTTATATAACTCATAATTTGAATAAAAAATTATATTAGTGTGATTATTAAGATTTGTTACTACATATTTATATAACATCCAGTGAGCAAAAAAAAAAAATCGGTTTTCAAGTTTTTTTTTCTGCTGTATTTTAAGAACTTTGTGTAATGTTGAATTATGATAACCTATATTAAATTTCGCTAATTATATTAATTATTTTTTAAAAATATATTAACATCTATTGTTGTTCATCTTCGTTTAAAGGTATGCATATTCAGAAGCAATAAAGAATTAGAAGAGTTTTTTGAATTTTTCTAAATCTATAATTTGTGACATACGATATCATAAAAAAAAAAATTTAGACGAAAAAATATACAAGGACCGGTGCCACACAGACTTCTTATAGTGAGAATTGTGTGAGTGAGTGATTTCAGGTCATTCTTTTTACTGATTTTAATTTTTATCTATGTACTTATATTTTTTCATAAATAGAAAATTTGAATATGGAACAAGAACAATATGGTGATAATGAATATGGATATGAATATGATCCAAAGCAACGTCCACCACCACAAAAGAAGCAAGCTCGACCTCGTGTTGATCCAGAAGCTGAAGGTGAAGTTGATCCAAATTTGTAAGTCTCTCTCAATCATTTTAGTGCAATTGAATTATATTTAAATAGGTAATGTTGTTTTCGTATTGTCTGGATGATTTCAGATATCCTCAACCGAAGGAAGCTACCCATAAAATACGGGGACGTTCTGATATAATTGAATTGATTTGTGGTTCTGTTGATCAAGAATTACTTTTTGTGAAAACGTTTTATTTCTTCTTTTATTCAGCATTTGGATCATTGTTTCCATTGATGGGCGTTTATTTTAAGCAAATGGGAATGAATCCACTTCAAGGTGGTCTACTTATAGGGATAAGACCATTCGTTGAATTTCTTTCAGCACCATTTTGGGGATCATATGCGGATCGGTAATACATTTTTATTGATTCAAATTTCTATTAACTATATGTTTTTATTTTAACACTAAAAATGTAATTTAAACATTAAAGATGCAAGAAAGGAAAAATGTTGTTGCTAGCATCATTAACATCATGGATTTTATTTACATTGCCATTAGGTATTTGATTTTAAAATTATTCATTAAGCATTTATTATTTATATAATTAATTAATGTCATTAGGCTTTATTCAGCCACCAGCAGCAAGTTGCATTGAAAGTTATAATTCAACATCATTTGAATTGACTGTACCACAAGTACCAACACCTCGCATACATAAGCGCTCAATTGATGGAGCTGCACCCTTAGATGTACTATCAGCATCTTCAGACATGTTTAATGAGAGCGTTGTTATAGGCGACTTTAGAGATAATGGTACATTAATTAAACGGCGAGTTCAGAGAGCTGCACCTCCTATTTTCGATGCTGGCATATCACCCATTGATGTTAGCTATGCAAACAATTTCATTCCAAAATTACATAAAAATTGGGTATCGCCGTTATTTTCATCGATTGTGTACACCACTGATGACATTCAAAAGGCCTTTCTTCTTCTCATATTATTGATTATAATTGGAGAATTTTTCAGTGCTCCAGCAATAACATTGGCCGATTCAGCTGTTATTACATTATTAGGCGAAGATTCTGATAAATATGGCCATCAAAGAATGTTCGGTTCACTAGGTTGGGGTTTGGCTATGTTCTTTGTCGGTATTGCATTAGATCATTCCACCGCTTTTCCAAATCATCCATGTGGTCCGGAAAAGCAAGAAAAAAATTATGCAATTTGTTTTGCTACATTTTCGGTTTTGATGGGGGCTGCATTATTAACAGCAACACAAATAAATTTTAAATATGAAGAATATGATGACCAAGCCGACCAGCTTGATAAAAACGTTGAACAAAAACCATCGTATGAAGATGAAATGCAAAATCAATTAGCTGAACAATTACAATTGCCATCATTAGCGGCTGGTCCACGTAGTGCTAATTCAGGGGGCTTACCACCACCACAACCAGCACTTGGTGCACAAACCAAAATTTTTGCACAGACAACACGTGAAATCCCTGAGTGGGTGACCGTTATTAGACAGTTCAAGGACTTAAAATGTGCCTCATTTTTATTCGTAGCTTGGTTTATGGGTTTTGGTATTGGATTGATTTTTACATTTCTATTTTGGCATCTTCAAGATTATGGCGGTTCACCCACATTATTTGGTGTTGCCTCCGTTATTAATCATATATCAGAAATTTTTGCATATTTCTTTAGTTTCCGTTTGATAACACAAATTGGACATGTCAAGGTCTGTTACATATCACAATTTATAAACTCAAATATTTGTAAAAAAAAGAATGTATTTAATAATTTTCTTTTATTTTGTTTAACAGGTTTTGTGTTTAGGTCTGATTGGCAATATCTTACGATTTTTATATATTTCTTGGTTAACAAATCCCTGGTACGTTTTACCATTTGAATTTATGCAAGGAATAACACACGCAGCGGTTTGGGCTGCATGTTGTTCATATATTGCTCATAATACACCCCAGCAATTACGATCATCAGCTCAAGGTAAAGATATATACTGAATATTATCCATTTCTAATCATTGCTGAAATTTAATTGTATTTTTTTGTTGTTGTTATATTTACTTAATTTTTCATAAGTTAACGAAGTTTTTTTTTTCTCAAGGTGTTTTACAGGGATTACATCATGGTTTAGGACGCGGTTGTGGAGCTGTTATTGGTGGATTTTTCGTTCGTTATTTTGGTACAAGTGTTACATTCCGTGGATATGGTACGTTTGCATATACCTTTCAAAATTATTATTGGTTGTATAAACTTGTTATAATATTATCAACTGAATTGCAGGTATTATTTGCATATTTGTTTTGGGCGCTTTTGTTTTTATTAATTTCTATCGAAAAGAAGAAGGTTTTGTCACAGACATTCCGCAAACTGAAGATCCACATAAGGTACAAATAACTTTATTACATACAAAATTAAGATTCATTTGAATAATATAATCGGTTAGGTTGCTGAAGAGACATCACATTTAGCACCGCACGGTGTGCCAAGTAATCCAATACCCAGAGCATTATCTAGTACACGTTTAAATGATTTACAAAATCAAAATGGTGCCGATAGTTATGGAACATATCAGACTAGTGGTGGTGCATTAGATGTTCCCGGTGGTGCACCCGCACGTAATCCATTTTTAAAATAAGTATGAACGAATAAAGTTAAGGGTAAACTTTATCTATTAATCAACATCATTAATTACAAAAATTATAATTATTCAAGACTCTGATACATACCAAATATACATATATATATGTTAACATATTCAATATTTATATATTATGTGATGATGTTGATAAATGATGATACTTATAAACAAGAACAGTTAGAACTCCATTTAAAAAAAAAAACAAATAAAAACAAATAAATAACAAACACGTAAATTAAGATGAAATATAGATTTTAATTTGCTTTAACATAATCGAATAAAATTACTTTAAATTTATCATATTTTTAAGAAATATTAACTACAAAGCTTTATAAAATAAATTATTATTAATTTTAAATTAACTAAATGTACTTAAGTATTATTGTTAGACCGTGTAATATTTCAGATAGTCCACAATTAATGAGCGAAAATTATTTTTAGAACGGATATGTACATTTAAAGCAATATAATTTTAATAGAATTAATTTTTTTTTAGTGTTAATTTTCCATTTTCCGTACAAGCGTAAAAAAAGACAGCTCAAAATTTATTTAAAAAAAAAAAAAAAAACTATTTCTAATTTATAATGGTTTAATTTTAGTGCGATCATTTTTTATAATTATTATTTTTTAGTTATTAGATTGTAATTAAATAATACTTAATTAAGTACCTAATAAAAAAAAAATTAAAGTTATTTTCAAATTTAAATTTAAATGTGAATCATAATTGTAGTATAACAACTAATGGTAAAAATGTAAAAACTGTTTTCTTTTTTTTTCTTTTTTTTTCAGTATTAATTTAAACAAATATCTAAATTTAATTCTAAAACTAAAATCATATGAATCTTAAATTCTATTAATAATATCAGAAATGCGCCCATATTTTTAGAAAACAATCTGTCGATATCAAAGTGTTAACAAAAAAAATATATATATTGTCAGCGCACTATCACATTTTAAATTTGTAGACATTTTATGTTTTGAATCAGAAAACGCTAAACGCTTATATACAGAAATATTATCGATTGTTACATATATATATTTATCGGCGTCATTGATCAGATCATATCTTATGAAATTTATTTACATTTTATATACTATATAATATATTAAAACATTATATTTATTAATTAATTTAGATAATCTGTTAAAAGTAATTCAATTTTAGAATTATTTACAATTGATCTAAATTCGAGTGGTTGAAAATACTGAAAAATTATATTATAAAAAAACCAAACAAAAATATTTTCGAAAAGTAATTTTAGAGAAAACTAAAAATTACCTAAGAACTTATAAATAACAAAATTTACATACAAAGAACAAAAAGCATTTATGATTTATTCTCAAAAAAAAAAATAAAAAAATATTATTACTATAAAAAAAATGCATTTGGCATTTTTCTAACATTTTGCATTCGTCATATTCTAAATTATAAAAAAAAAATATATATATAATAGAAAAAGAAAAATATTTAAATTAATAGTCATCATCATGTTTAACACATATTTAACAAATGATTGTTTTTATAGAAACAAATACAATATGTCTGCCAAATACTCATAACAAACTTTCAACTATTTAACGCTTCTTATTGAAAAAAATGTTTTTAAAATAATTGTGCTAGTCCACATGAATGCAATTTGATTTTAATGTAATAGTACAAACCTACTGGTTAAAATGTATACCCACAGTAGGTACACAAATTCTATACACTATTAAGTATATTTTTCTTTTGCAAAATTTACATTTTATATGGCATACCATTGTGAGTTTGTTAATGGTATATAAAGTAGGTATATATTATAATGTATATTTTCTTTCCAAGTTATACATTTTATATAACTGGAGCTTAAAAATTTGTAGTTAGAGTTAGAATTCAAGAAAATATTAAAAAAAAAAAAATGAAAAATGTCCTTAATGTTGAAATTGAACTGATCATAATTTCTGTAATTATGTTTCTAAAAAATTCCATTTTTTCAAGGGAAACCTAAAAATAAATTCTATGTTAATTCATTTAGAATCTTAAGATTTCATTTCATAGCCATAGAAAAGTAATTTATATTATTACATTACATATATACATATTTTCTTCTATATTTTTCATTTAAATAATTAATGTCTGTTTAAAATTAAATCTGAAAACTACCTAATTACTTAGTACCTTCCTAAAAGTAAGTTGATAATAAAATATATTTAAAATTGATGATCAGAAGATAATAGCTTTTAATGGACTTAGATGAACTTTAATATTTTAAAATAGATTGCAGAAAGAATTAGATACAAAAGATTATAAGTAAATATTAAATCATGCATAAGCTTTTAATAATAAATACACACACACAAGAAAGAAAAAGGAAAAAAAAACAAAAAGAAGAAAAAAGCATACTTATATTTACAAAGAAAATTATAAACATCATAATCATATCATTTAATGAATAATCAAATATTTATAATAATTTAATGTGAATTGCTGCATATTGAAAAAAAAAATTACTGAATTCGACAAATTTATTTAGAAGATATTTGTATGTGCCGATTCGGATTCAGTACAGGCCGAAAATAAGTTGCAGAAAATGCTTTGCTATATATCATCCATTGAATATTTATGTTATTCGAATGTAGAAATCGTTCTAGCTACGATACCCCCCTACCTTAATGTTGGCATTTATTAAAAATATAAATGATCACAAATAAGTTTATTTTCTAAATTTGATCACACTCATAATAGAATTTAATCTACCGCACTACATACAAATCAGAAACTCATTTCTCGTGCCTAAGATAAAATATATATATATATATATGTATATTAGGACCGATAAAAGAGTTCGATGTGTTGAGGGTTGAGGTCAGTATTTTATTTGAATTTAATTCATTTTTGGGTAACGGGCATTGAGATATAATTTTATTAGCAGCATTTCGTTATATTATTTTTATTTCACTATTATTATTTTTTTTTGTATTCGGATGTAGCGTCACGTCATCCCTATATTTAGCAGTATAAAAATAAAATAAGATTAAATCAAATATAGATGTTATTATTTTTAATAACTTTTTATTGCGTATTATGTTAACTAATATGCATATTTTTAATTAAATATTAAGCATTTATGTATTACCTTCTAGTACACAAAATAAATAAAATGAAAAATAATAAAAAAAAACAAAAGAAAGAAAAAAATGATCCTGTGAGTGGACATATAGTTCAATAGTGTATTTCGTTTTTAAAGAATTGTTAAGCTATTCCATAATCGTTTTTCGAATTCCAAAGAAAGAACTATATTTTAATTTAATTTTAAACTAAATCAATTGGCAAAGAAATGATCTGTATGTCAAATTGCATTTGATTCAAAACGTGTAAGTCGAAATATTTATAAGAACATATGCAGTGCTTCGTAGGTACGAAATATGACATACAACAAGAATATTAGCTTGCTGTTGATAAATGGTAATCTATAAAACAATTTTGAAAATTATTTTAAAATTTATTTGCAAAATATTTTAAGCAGCCGAGAAAATTGGTGACAAGTTATATAAAATGAGAAAAAAAAGTAACACCGTTGAGAGTTTAGTTCATTCTAATTTATTGTTTATTATTCGTGACGATAACTATCTAAAAAAAAAAAATATCTCTATCTAGTGTACTAAAATTATATAAATTATATTAAAAGTCTATCGTAAGTAAAATATATAAAATTATAAATGTAAACAAAAAGAGATAGAAGCTATCCTATTAATTAATTAATTGAACTTGAACCTAAACAATGAAATATTATGTATAAAAATAAATATAAATAAAAATGATATTAAAATATTGAAAATTTAACTTATTAACTATATTTATTTAGGATAAGAAGAAAAAAAAAGTAAAAAAATAAAAATAAAAATATTTAATTGTTGTGTAAATGTGTACAGCACTATTTATGTATAATAATAAAAATAAATGAAATAAAAAAAAAAAATTTAGAATAATAAATTATAAATTAAAAATAATAAATATTATTAAATTATATGCACTGAAATGTTAAACAAAAAAATTTCTTTGTTTCTTATAGTTATAAAAATTACATTTTATTTGTTTGAAACTTAATTTGCAGTTATATTAATATAATTATTTTGCTTCATTTAATGAGTCTATACTATAGAGAACCAGAACACGTACCATTATCAAATATGACATTGCATGAAATGATTTAGTTTTACATAATTTTTAGCATCTTTAATTTGTTTTTTTTTTTGTTTTTCTTAAGATGCGTAGTGTAGTGTAACTGGTTAAAAAAAACTACAGCATTTTATTTGCAGTGTTTGAGTACATTGATCAGATCGCTTTGATAAAAAATGATCTTATCTATTTTGTGGCGATCGTCTTTAAAATAGGAAAAGATCAAATCGTTTTATTTTCTTTCTTTTTGAAGTAAACTATTTCAATAATTACTGTTCAATAAATTCAATAAAAATATATATTTAAAATATTAATTTAAGAATTGAAAATGTTTAAATTTGATAGCAAAAGGGTTCACAAAATGTTATTTATTCTCAATATTATTTTAATTTTATTTATATTACTTTTAAATGATCTAAAAACTATCTCTATGTAGTTAGTAATCAAAATCTAGTTTTTATAGGTGATCTAATCTGAAGTTATTGATTACATAAAGAACAAAATCATTTAGTGTCATTCCGCGGAAATGTAACGTAAGTTAGGAATTTTTTGGTATTAAAATTTGGATAAAAATAATCCGGTCACCAGAAATATATAAATGGTCACCAGAAATATGTAAATGATCACCAGAAATATGTAAATGGTCACCAGAATTTATATGTGATTTGTCACCAGAAATATGTAAATGGTCACCAGAAAT